>RJWJ010004884.1:0-72220 GCA_004363605.1 Indri indri
CCAAGGTGGGCTTCATATATTGCTGCATCCAGGGACTCAAACGCTTGATGTGTTTATTTCTGATTTGCAACCTTCTATGGAAGCTTCTTTCTACATGGCAGAAAGATGAACCTGGCTGTCCCAGCTCATATCCTCAAAGGTTAGCAATATCAGTGAACAGAATATTGCTCTTTCCAAATGTACATATATTAATGCTAGAGAAGACACCAGTTGGCCAGTCTTATGCCCAACCAGAAATCAGTTGCCATGGCCAGGGTAATGAAGCATTGTCATTGGTCATCCCAGATCAGGAGTTCTAAGAAAATTAAAATTCTCAAGATTCACTCCAGACCTTCTGAATCAGAATATCTGGGGAACAGTCTCAGGAGTTCGGATTTTTATGAGCTGTTAAGAGTGATTCTTGCTGAGAGGGTTCCCAGACTGTGATTTGAGAAACACTGCAAGCTCCAGAACTGGCTTGGACAGGATTCTTCAGAAGACTCAGGTCTGCACCCTGTCAGTCTTGGTAAAGTTGGGAAATGTTCAGCTTTCAATGAACTTAGGTGTGTGACCGGGCAACTCAACTCCCCTGACGTTTAGTTCCCTTATCTCAACATACAGGGAAAGTTCTTGCCCAGAATGGTTTTGCAAGATTAGATAAAATAACGTTTTCTCATGAGGTCTGATTGCCCATAGCTCTTACTGTTGTTCAGGTCCCCAATCCTATGACTAACATCTATCTATGCCTTCTGTTGCTCAGTCCATGGGTCCTGCTTCCTGCATCATCTGCCATTTGTTGCAGAAGACCTCAGTTTTGCATATTCAGTCCTTTCATATCCTTTCAGGTCCCTAATGTTGCATTTGCCAGATGCTACAAACTCTGCCTGTTCACCAAGACCCTCACTGTGTCTCTGCCCCACCTACCACATCATCTACCTTCCCCAGCCTCCAAACCCAGCCCACTTAGGGGCCACTTTTATCCCCACACTCTACACTTCTGAATCCAGGCTACAGGTCTGGAATATATTTTCATGTACAACTTAGGTGCGTTGTCTTAAGGTGAAAGCCAAACTGGATATTTAGAGAGTACAGGATTGCAGGAGAAGCAGCAAATGTCACTCTTTTTCAGGAGAAAACATCTCACATAAAGGACTTGAGAACAGAGAGACTCGAGACTTCACCTTCCAAAGCCACGCTTAGATAAAAATAGACAAAAACTACCAAGGCCTTGCTACATTCTTCATATATTTGGTCTCTCAACATTTTTTCAGCTTTATTTAGGTATAATGGACAAATAAAAATTGTATGTATTCAAGGTGTATAGTGTGATGTTTTGATATATGTATACGCTGTGAAATGATTATTCCAATCAGGCTAATTAACATATCTATCACGTCACATAGTTACCTTTTTTTTTTTGTGGTGAGAATACTTAAACATTCTACTCTCTAAGAAAATTTTAAGTACAGCACATGATACATTATTATTAACCATAGTCACCATGCTGTATGTTAGATCGCCACACTTATTCATCTTATAATGGCAAGTACTTTTTGACTTGGGAGAGAAGAGACCTAAATTGACCGTGATTTAACAAGAAAATGATTCTACTTATGAGAACCCTGAGGGGGTCAACGCAGCACATATGAGAAATGAGAAAATGAATGAAATGGTGTCAGCACTCTGTGACCTCACATCACCACAAAGTGTTTCACCAGGCAAATGGCCAGGCTATCACAATGCTACCACATGTGTTGAAAGAGGTTTGTACAGTTGGCCTTATGTGAAAAATTCTGTGAAAGCACAACTTTCTTTTTTTGACTTCTAAATTTCTTGGATATTAAATCTGCTCTGCCGTATTTTGCATATTATTCTCTTCTTTCTGGTTGTTGGGCTGGTGCCAGAGGATAAGTCACTACAGCTCTCACCCGAATCATCTAAGGACCTTTATTCTATGCTTTGTTCCTTACAGTTAAGTGGCACTTTTCTTCTACAGAACTCAAAATGGCAAGATACTATTTGGGGATTGTCTTATCCTATTTTATCATGCCTTTTCCCCTTTGTTGAGACAGCTCGTAAGTCCGTTCCTCCTTGCCTCTGGAGAGGAAAGGGCACGATAAACTTGGAAATCCTCACTTTTATTTTCTAAATCCTAAGCCCTAGAGGGAGGGTACAATTTGTGGGCCCAGCGAAAGTGACCTTGCTAAGCATGGCTGGTAAAGGATTCCACGAGATGAGAAGTATTCTCCAGGGCCAAGGGCTGTGGAGAAGGAGATGGGCGATCTTGTGCCCTGCTGCCCGGTAGAGCGACCTGAGAGGGAGAAAGACCTGTGAGGGTCTTTGGGTTCCAAGAACAGAAGGGCCTGGCCTCCAGGGCCATCAAGGCTTTGTGGGCTTTCTAACCAGGGTCATAAACCCAGTGTGTCCAGATTCCTGGGGGGTAACATAGACATGAGAATCAGGTTTGGAGTGGTGTAACTGGGAGACCAGTAGGGATGGTGCAGAACTCTAGAATGTGTGCCCTGCCCAAAAGTAGCCTAATTCTATATTTAAAACTACTGTGAGAGCAAACGAAATGCATCTGTTTTACCTGCCTACTTTTTGGCTTATGAGGCCACAGTGGCCTCATTGGGGCCACATTGAGTGGAACGATTTATCTTACTAGTATGTAATATGGACAGAATACTAAGGTCCAGGGGCCCCCCAACACCTAGATGTTGTATAAGCCTGCAGTCCTCAACCTCCTGGCTGGTGGGTGAGCGAGCGAAGCTCTATCTGTATCTATAAACACTCCCCGTCGCTCACATCCCCGCCTAAGCTCCATCCCCCCTCCACTCCTACCCTCCACCTGCTCCCAATCTGCGGAAAAATTGTCTTCCATGAAACCGGTCCCTGGTGCCAAAAAGGTTGGGGACCACTGGTATAAGCCACCAAATGTTGTTAACTTAGAGCAGAATGGGAGGGATGGAAGACATGAAATGACCTAGGTTGACTACTCACAAGTTTCAGGATGAGGCTTAAAATACAGATTAAGCTGAGTTATCAAAATTTTCAAAAGTTTGTGGCACACTTGACCTTGTGTTACTCTTATTACCAGAAAGGTATCTAGGATAGTTTTGACTTCAACACTGTAAATCCTGGTGCTACTAATAATCAGTTATGTGATCTCAGAAAAAGTTACTTAGCATCTCAAGCCTCAATTTCCGTATCTATTAAAAGGGAACAATAGTCATACTTCCTTAAAACATGGTTCAATTAAATGGGACTCTTTAGGTCAAAGACCTAGAAATATGCTTAACTCTTAATAAGCAAGCACTCAAGTTATAACCCTGGATACCAATAATGCTGATACCTTGTGCTCAGAGAATTTGGTGAAATAATAGTTGGTGACCTTTCCTTGTATCAATATTCAAGATGTCAATACATTAATTCTCTTGTCCCTTAAGAAGTGTTTCCCATCTGGCTCCTGTAACCCTCATGTAAAGATATTCCTAGAGAGCCCCCCACCCATCAGCCCTCCAAACATACTCAGATTCACTTGAATCTTAGGCTTAACCCAGTTTTGGATCAAGCTAGATCTTACTATAATATAAATTCCGGTGAATTTGGGTTCAATCTATAAGTTAGAGGAAATCATAAAATTTACCTGAAACTTAAGACACCTCCATGAGGGGCTAAGTTACTATGGTCTATATCTGTAGTCTTTTGGGACCCCAAGTTGATTCAAAGCCAAAAGCTAGAATATTCACAAAAGTGGAAGATTAGATGATGCTTATACTAAAAACTTTAGGTATCGCTATCACTTCTCATAGCTAGACTTCTGAGACTTCGCAACTCCTCACTTCTAAAATTTTGTGTTTATTTTTCTACTTAAACCCTTCACACTGGTGGAGAAAATCACACAACTCACAGATCTTTAGCTGGTCCTTTAATTTTGCCTGAAAATCCTGGAATTCTGCAGTTCTAGTTTTCCTCCCCGTTACTTATAATAGAGTCTGTCCTTGGGACAATTGTGCCCTTAGGCAAGCCTCAATTTCTTTATTTGTGAAAATAAGAGGGGATAATTACATTATCTGGGGATAATAATATTATCTGTCCCTTATGTAATTCATTTGCTTAAAAATAAACGGCACAGTGAAGAAGGAAAGCACTCATGAACTGCAAAGGGTTATGTAAATGTCCCTCTTGCCTACGTTGCCTTCCCCATCATGCGGTCTCATCTGGTGTTGTCTCTGTTCTCGCTCTCCCTGTCTATCTGCTTATTTGCAGTGCGGAGCAGCCGCAGCTCAGTGGCACCCCAGAGGATTCAGGCCACCTGTGCCCTCCTGCAGTCGACCCACTTGTTCCTTTGCCAGAGCAGCCCACCCCCATTTCCCTTCCTAGCCTCAAATATGGTGATGGGAGCCCTGGCCCTGGCCTCAGCCCCGTTTCTCACTCCCATGAGGGCTACCTAGGAATGACCTCTGCGTGCATGTGGTGTGTGTGTGTGTGTGCGTGTTGGGAGAGGTGATAGACCAGGGAAGAATTAGGTTACGCACTATTTCTGGCCCTCCCTCCTTTCCTCGCTGTTCCAGGGAAGGGGAAGTACTTTTTCCAGTGCAGGAGCTGTGGACTGAGCAGATGTAGCAAGTAAAAACAAGTCAAACCAATGCATAATTTATAGATCGTATATTCCCTTTGTGAATCCAGGGATTATTTCCAGCTATTTGCAGCACCAGAATGATACTTACACATCAAATAGGGCCTTTTGTTCTTATATTTCCTTTTTGAAGCTGTTTTACACCTTCTAGCTTTGGTTGTCCTGTTATTTAAAGATTCTCTGACTCATTGAGGCTGCTTAATGCACCATACTGAAATTTCTGACAGGCATCAAAAGCACAGGGAACTGATCTCCCATATCCTTTCAAGAAACAGCAGCCCTCACATCTGACACTGGGATCAACTCACAGGAGGACAACATCAAAGAAAATGCAAAGGAACACAGCACAGCTGTTTGTTCTTTGCTGCCTGGAACCAGATCAAATTACTTTTTAATGACAGAGAACTAGAAAATACTTCATACAAGCATCACCTTTGGGTTACAAAGTTACTGAAAGCATCATGACAGGCACTTAACATAAATAAAATTCATTTACTGGGAGTCATACTTCTTACAAAGCATTCTTTGTATCTATATTTAATACAAATCGAATATTGTAACATTTCCACAAAGAGGAAGCTATGCAGAGGTTTCTATAATTAATTTTCATTTCAAATTTGATTAGAAATTCATTTCATTGTCTTGATCATTCTTTTTTTCTTGTTTTAAAAACTTTCTATATCCCTTAACGTGAATTAACTAACTATACAAAAGCTTCTAGATCCCACATTATGGCAAAAGCTGGGTATATCCCAAATGTTATGTTAAATATTAGACTGTAAAACATAGAACTACCTAATATGTTATTATATCTTGGAAAAAAATCTATGGTCCCTTTAAGTTTCTGAATGGATATAGAGAGGCTTCATTATTAAGCAGATATAATAAACATACACACACCTGAAAAGAGAGCCCCAAAATCTATGAAGCAAAAATTGACAGAATTAAAGGGCTTGGACAGAACAACTAGAGAGGAAAGCAATAAGGAAATTGAGGACCTGAACAACATAGCAAACAAGCTAGACCTAAAAGATGTAGTCACCCCAAACCGTATGTTTCTCAAGTGCACAACAGATGTTCTCCAGGATAGACCATAGTTAGAACACAAGACAAGTCTCAATAAAATTTAACAATTTGCAATTACCACTAGAAATCAGTAACAGAGGAAAAACTGGAAAATTCCCAAATGTGAGGAAATTAAACAACATGCTCTTCAATAACACAATTCAACCCATTGCAAGAAGGATTATTGTTTTTTTCTCAGTTCCAGTTAGAAGCAAACTGCAGAACGATTCTCATGGCCCGACTGGAGATTAGGTGATGCCCCTGGGCCAGTCACCTGTGGCCAAGGAAGTGGATCTGTGAGATGGCAAGTCCTGTTGTAGCCGTACAATGGCATCTGGGTCACTCCCCAGAGCTGGAAGGGGATCTGGTCAGACAGTTTCATAGATCCACCAACTGAAGGTGGTTTGTGTAAGGTCAAAAGAATTCCGAGGAAATGAATATTTAAGATATACATGAAGAAGAGAGGAGGAGACTGAGGAGTGTTTGCTGAGACAAGATAAGGTGTCATCTACTGCTATCCGGGCAAGAGGAAGCTTTGAGAGAGCTGTCCAGCCAGTGCCAGCCTCTGCATCTGCCAGTGGCTTTCTAAGCCAAGAGAATAGATGCATTTCCAAATGCATCCTTAGAGTGACCTGAGCTAAACATAAAGAGCCAAAGAACACAGGAAATGAGTCGAGGAGCCCAGGGAAAACATGAAGAAGAAAGAGGCACAGTTTAGATTAATTTCTAGACGCATCTGGGAAGGGGAGGTGAAGTCCACTAGAGTGACCTGGACCTGGAGTGGATGTTGGGGAGCAATGTAGAGAGCAGTGCCCTGAAAGTCTAGGGAATCGGAGTCTCAGAAGAACGTGGTACCAAACGTTAAGAAAAAGAGCAAATATACACTTATCTTTGGAACCAGTTGGAGGTTGGTGTTAGCACTTTCAGTTAAATAGTGGAGAGTGGAGGAGCAAAGAGTGCAGAACTAGACTGAAGAGCAAATGGAAGGAGAGCAAGTCAGGACAGAATACTCTTTCAAGACACTTGACCGCCACTTGGGAGAGAAAGACAAAGGACAAGGAAAAAGAAAAACTGGGAGAGAGTGAGGCGGGTGGGTGCTTGGTTCAGGACAGAATGGGGATGAATATGTGGAAAAAGCAAGGTACTGGAGAGGCTTGCATTTTGAGGAGTGGTCAAGGCCTACAGACATATGAACAAACATTTGGCCTCTGGAATATTAGGCTGCCGGGGCTACCACTTCCTAACTGTGCGACCGACTCTAGGCATGCTGCTTACCCTTTCCTTTGATGAGTTTTCTCATCTCTAAAGAGGGGAGAAAGACAAAGCTTACCTCGTGGATGTTGTGAGGATTAAGGAAATCTTATTTATAAAATGCTTTATGTAGTGCCTGGAGCAAAATGAGGACTCATTAAATATAAACAGGCTATGATCGTTGTTACGTCATCATCCTTATGGTAAACAGACTTTGGGGTTCCAAATATAAATCTGAGAATATTGCCTAAGTGCTCATTCAGGCAAAGTCCCCGGTAGACTGTAGATTTTGCTGAAGGTTGATGAGACAGCATGGCGGTACCTCCAAAGAAATCTTAGTGCACCTCAAGTCAAGGATGAATACTGAGAATCATAATTGTGATTGGTATTTGTGTTTCTCTGTGTTAGAAACTGTGATGAGGGCTTTATTTGGATAAATTTGCATACAATTGTCTCTATCCTGTATCAGTCTCCACCCTCTAGTTTATCTGTTATACATATCCTAAGAATTTATTTACACTTCCACATTTACACTTACTGTGTAATATTTTAAATCTAATATAATTATGAGTCTTAAGTGAAATAAATAATTTCATTTTCAACACCTAGAACTTAACTCTTCTCCTCTACATTTCAATTCATCTCTTCGAAATTCACATCTTTAAAATGCAAATCAGATATATCTATCTGCTGACCCTTCTCTATGTCAGCACTGCTGTAGTTAACCTAACCATGGAACATACTAATCTGCACATATCTAAATGTGCTTTGTGTTGTACCTCTGTTCCACGTGTGTATCGTATTTTTCACATTGCAAATTCTTTGGGGAGAGAAATAGAAATTCTCTCTATTTCTTTTGCAACCCCTCAGAATCTATTACAATGCTGTGCAAACCGTTGGCACACATCAGATCATATGGAGTAAGTCTAAATGAAATGTATCGAAAGTGAGCCCAGTAGATTTAGGGAGCAAGAGTTGGTAAAAACTGGCATTTACCTTGGACCCATTTTTTTGCTTTCCCGTTCTCTGATGATTTTAACAACAATATCCTCTTCCTAGGAAGAAAGGTTTATATTGTTATGTCACTTAAAGGGGAAGACTAGTAACAGGTAGCAGCTCCTGCTCCCTTCATGTAACCTCCCTGAGCGCAGATTGCAGGGTCGCTTTTCCACTTGCCTGCAGGTGGTGAAGTAGGGTGTGAATGCTCCAAGGGAACGCAACTGTTAGCGGCTTAGCACTGGCAGAGCTGCGTGGTTTTCTAGGACAAAGTTTCTTTTGTTCAGAAACTGCTGAGCTTGTTTCTGTAGCTGATAATTAACAGATTCTTCTTCACTCTTATTCAGGGAGAATTTTCTTTTTTCTTGCCCCTGGCAGTGACCAGTCGTATTTCTTAAAGACAACTCAGTTAAATACCCCATAGAGGAAGAATAACAATAGCTCTTAGCAAATTATGGCAAGAGGAAATTCTTTTCTAAGGAGTTTAAATTAGGAAATATATTGCCTTTAAATAGTGTTTGGTCCCATTTGGGGAAACTTCGTGAAATGTCTTCAAACATGTTAAATTCATTTATAAATTACATGTGTAATTTCTCTGTTAGTATATAAACTATGTAACTTAACTAAAAAAACCCTCAAAATACTTTAAAAATACAAAATATGTGTCATTTGAGAAACAAATCCTCTTAAATGTGCTCAAAGTGTAAACTTAGTAAGATTTCATTTTGAAATCACAAGCTTAAATTAATTACTCAATTATACATTTTAAATTAGAGTGACAAGGCTGATCTGTTACTTTAATTGGCCAAATTCCTATAATGAGTTCATAAATATAAAAATGCGCAATATTAACATAAATATTAATACTGTGGTTTTGATTCACTTATACATTTCTGTACTTAATTCTAAATCTTTACAGAGTTGAAAGATGCTTAATCATCAAGGAAGTAGTTATACTATCACAAAAACTTTGAAGGATATCATCTGATAGAATATTGTCTTATGGAATTCTGGTTGAAATTCCAGTTGAAATGGGGGATTTTGGGTAGGACAGATTTGATTCTTGTTGATAGCACTGATGGGACATGATTTGTCCTATTATCACCCTCTAAGTAGGTTGGCCTGATGGCCTTCATGGTCCATAATCCTGTGTTCAGGTGTTATATTAGCCAGTTCTTTTGTCTACTCAGAGTGTGAGGACCCCCATCCAGCAGCATAATAAATCACACTTGTGTTCTTTTTATTCTTTCAGGAGGTATGGGCAGAGGGATCTTATTCTACCTACATAGCAAACTGTTCTAAAACTTAATGACTTAAAAAAACATATTGTATTATATCTCACAATTTTGTGGGTCAAGTATTTGGGCAGGAATCAGCTGGTTCATTCTTTTGTTCCTCCGAACGACCTCTATTAATAGCACCACGTGGAACAGAAGAATCACCCAGCTGAACCCTGTGGCATTCCTGGCCCACAAAACTGTAAAATATAGTAAAATGGTCTGAAGGGTCCAAGGTGGTTTTACTCCCATGCTTTGTACTTTGGAGGGATAGCTGGAAGACCAAGCTTAGCTGGGATTATCAATTGGATTGTCTACATGTGAGCTCACTAGCAATGTGACCTCGGAGTACTCACACTTCTTACCTGGCTACACAGGATACTAAGAGAAAATGTTCCTGTCAGTGAGTGGGCTGCGATTCTATGTGTTGGGTGATTTTGCCTGGCTCCTCCTTCAACCATTGAAACAAGCGTTGGTAGACATTGATGTGACTGAGCCGGTCGTGGTACCTTATGCCTGTAACCCCAGAGCTTTGGGAGGCTGAGGCAGGAGGATCACTTGAGGCCAGGAGTTCAAGACCAGTCTGGACAACATAGCAAGACCCAGTCTCTCCAATAAATTTTTAAAAATTATCCAGGAGTGGTGGTGTGAGCTTATAGTCCCAGCTACTGAGGAGGCTAAGGCAGGAGGATGGCTCGAGCAGAGGAGTTCAAGGCTGCATTGAGCTATGATTGTACCACTGCACTACAGTCTGGGCAACAGAATGAGACCCTGTCTCTAAAAAAAAAAAAAGAATTGTTGACTGAATAAATAAATGACCAATTTTCAAAGAATTTGAATATGTTAAATCAGCTCTTAAAATTAAAATCACACTGTTCATAATTTATTTTTTCAGGAATCAAAAGGCATTCAAGTCCTCTAGTAGTGCCTCAAGGTCATTATTATAATAATCAGTTATCATTGTTTTCCAAGTCAACTTATTTTGCTTTTCTGAATATTTTGCTTCCAGACAAAGAAGTACATATATACTTCTCTGCAACTGGGTATTTGATCTAAACTAGATGATAGAAAACCAGGACTGCAAGAACTCAGAGCGAGCTCAGGGACACTCAAATATCTCCAGCTCTTCTTGGTGTCTACTGTAGTCAAATAGAAAAACAACATGCTCAGGAATAATGTCTCACTTGGTTTTGGTGAAATGCACTGAGGGGAATACAATGCTTGATGCATGGTAAAGGCAATATAATATTACAGATGTACCATTTCCCAAATTCAGGTTTCAGTCTCACTCAGTTGTGTCTTATAATGTGAGTCTGGAGAGATTTGCTTGATCTGCCACTGACATATATAAAGTTGCAGGATTGCTCTACCTTTTACGTTTCATTGGTTGGCTCTATCTCCACTTTAGTCTCCTCTCTCCCCTCCAAGTACTGCGTTCTCTTTGCTTTGTCTTACATGTCTTGTGCAGCTCTCAAAAATAACCTACTATTGTTTTCCCAAGAGGAAAAGCTATACCTGTGATTTAGGGTGATGCTTTTATTTCTCAAATGCCCTCTAAATATAGAGCCTACTTGTTTGAAAAAATGTAGCAGGTTTCTTGATTTTAAGAAGCTGAAGCCAGGGCTGAACAGAGGGGAGGAATGAAACGTGAAAGGAGTTTTCAAGTCCTGCACCTTGGCAAGGGGAGCTGTGTCTATTCAGCGGGGTTGTGTTGTCTCCTTGGGCATGGGCCCCTGCATGTGTCGTCTCCTTGTGCTATTGCAGCTAAGTGACTGAGTTTCAATGTTTCACTGTCACTTAAAAGCAAAGGGTTGCTCGTAGGAGGGCCTCCAACTATTTTTGATTTATTACCTAATTTTTAGTCACTAGAAATTAACACCAAAAAGAAATGAAAAGGGGCAGAGAATAGCAGAAGCTCTACAATGATGACTCATTTATATGAATAAGTGGCATTATTTTCAGCATGAAGATAGACGAGATGTGATCACTTGGGAAACATCAAGGTCCCTGCTATTTTCTGTTTCCCTGAATTTCATCATTGTACATTTCAAACACCTGGTCATGAACATTAGCTTCAAAAGATAGTTGGTCTGGTTTTTCATAACTTAAGTTAACCAGTAAAATACCTTTCACAATTTTGTAATGATAACACACACACACACAGGAAACAAAACAAAACCAAAAAACAGATATCGCTCCTTCTCCTCCTCCCTTCCTTGCTTGGTTTACCCCACCTGGAGTCTGAACAGAGACAGCCCTCTCAGCACCTGATGCACTTCAAGAATCTTATATAAAGGTGGGGGAACATTTTGCTTTGGAATTTGCAGGAGTTACAGCTGCTTGATGGCTCCAGTTCCATGAAGTCCACAGAGATGACTTTCTTTCTATTGCCTTCTTACCTCTTTACTGCATGGTCTAGATCATTGGATTATACACTAAACTGGTCCATGGGATTTTAGTAAGCATCTTTAAAAAAAAAATCACAATTGAAAAGTTAAGTTTAGAAAAGGAGGATCACTGTTTTAGTGTGCCTAAATGGCTAAAAAATTTTATTAAATCAGATTTTAGGTGCAAATTCTAATGCTGATTTGGCCTCCTTTTTCACTGAATATGACTTTGTCTGATTCAGCTAATTTTGCCATATGGTTTTACTCAGGTAATGTAAATTTATTTCAATATGCTGCATTGGCTATTATTGATATTATGCTGCCTTAGCAATTATTGCTGATAGTAGTTATCACCGGTCTTATTTCTGATTTCATTGGAAATAGATTTAACATGTTTTCATTTAAATTGTTTCCTTTGTTTTTGGAGAGTTGATTAGATAACTGTTCCCAGTTCTTCCCTACATCCACATTATATAATTACACCTCTGGTTTTGTCATGGTGGGAAGAGCGTACTTCCCTGCCCTGTTGACACTGGGCTTGGCCATGTGACCTTATTTGGAACATCAATGGACATGACTCATGTAAAGTCTTTAAATGTGTTTCTTTGAACTACCATAAAAAAGAGCACATCCTGGGTAGCTGGTACCCCTTCGTGAAGGCCTGAGAATGAATATATGTGTAGCTGAAATAAACTGGACCAGAGGCTAGAGTTCAGCGTGGCATAGCAAAACCCAGCCTAGATCAGCCAAACCCCTGAAATGTGTAGACCTGTAAGGACGAAAATAAACCTTTATTGTTGTAAGCCACTGAAATCTTGAGTTTATTATGCAGTTAAAGCAGACTAATTCAGACACTGATACTGGAGGCGGGATGCTACATTTATAAAAATCTAGGTAGAATATGCTATATTATATTTGGGACTCGGAAGCAGGCAGTATGAAACCTAGTACAGGAAGTCAGAAAACCTACAATCTGGTATGCACTGGCAAAACATTTGGTTAAACTATCACCTGCTATACCTTGGAAGGCAGAAAATGTACCTAATGAACTCATGGAATTAGAAAGATTTCAAGGTGGAATATTGATAGCATGAACAGGTTGCTGCAAGAAAGAAATGAGCACAGAGAAAAGCCAGTTTGTAAGCAGAATTGGAAGGGAATAACGAGACTTCAGACAATGCAGGATTAGATAATGAAACTGTTTCTCACTGAATCATAGCCATGGCCATAAAGTCATAGGACAAAGACCAAACCAGAGATAGGGCCTACAGCATCATTTTTTAAGACTTAAAAAAGTAAAGTACTGCTAGGAGATCCTTATAGAAAGATAAATTTTGGTAAAATCCATTTAAATTAGATTCTTTAATCATTAGTTCTTATAGTGCCTTATCTAAGAATCTTTTGCTTATCCCAGAGTCAAAAATATATTATTCTATTTTCTTCTAGATATTTTACAGTTTTAGTTTTCACATTTAGGTCAATAACCTCTTTTGTATTAATTTTTGCCTACAGTGTGAGGCAGGAGTTAAGTTCAATATTTGTCTTTATGGATGTACATTTTATTAATCCACTTGTGTATAGATGAGCATTTGGGTTGATTCCACATCTTTGCAATCGTGAATCGTGCTGTCATAAACATTTCAGTGCATGTGTCTTTTTGATTAAATGACCTTTTTTCCTTTGGGTAAATACCCAATAGTGGGATTGCTGGATCAAATGGTAGGTCTACTTTAGTTCTTACCTCTAAGATACCTTGTTTGATTGAAAAAAAATTAGGTATAGGACACGGTATATAATGTGCTATCATTTATATAAAAAGGAGAAAATAATGTTTTTGCATTCATATTCTTATGTATTTATGTTGACATAAATATATGTTTTGCAAATGTATATATTTGCCCAACTATTCATTAACTATCTCTAGAAGGACATACGAGTAAACGATAGAATTTTTTTCTTTCAGGAAGGACATCCAAGAAACTGAAGGCAGGAGTCAGAGGGAACTTTATACTTTTTGAATTTAAATGCAAAATTATTTAAAAAAATAAACAACTTAAACCCAAATATTCAAATATATCCACATGTACACACATAATCTTTAGAAAAATTTCTGTTAGTAATTTGTTTAATTTTTTTAAAAAAATTTATTTTAAAGAATTTCTCTAAAGCTGCATTTACTCATTGCACCTGTCTCTTAATTAGTAAAAGGTGAAAGATTTATGTGATCTGAAAAGAAAACAGAGTATGACCTGCCTCTTAATTAAACAAAGACGTACATCCAGATTTGTTGACATAGAAAAATTTCCACATTATACACAGTAAAAAATTACATATATGGTGTGTATATGTGTATCTATACAGAGATAGAAGAGAAAGAAGAGATGTATACACACTACACACAGACACACACCCCTACAGAGTTGCCTGGTAGTAGTATAGTTATCAAATATTATCAGTGATAATCTCTCTCTAGGTGGTAGAATTTGCATAATTTTTGCTTTTTTCTTTGTACTTTTCTATAGCTGAATATACAGTTATTCCTCCAAAAATAAAGGTTTCGTAAAAGAATGCAAAATATTCATAAAGTAGAAAAATTTATGCCACAAAGAATAATAGCATCAAGTATAATGCATTTTTCTCTAAATTGCCACTTGAAATTACAATAAAAACAGCCCATTTTGAAGTAAATGGTACTGGTTCCCTTCCTCAATAGCATGCCAGCCTAACAAAACCAGTATTTTCTAAGGTTCTAGATATTTCCAAGTCTCACAATCCCACATAATTTTCTGTCAGTACTCTCCTGGATGCAAATTTAGAGTACATGTTATTTTATCTTGCAAAAAAAGATTTACACAGAAAAAACTCATAAAAGAAAGGCACTAATTCATCCAAAATTGTAAACCCTTTTACCAGATAGGATTTGCAGGCTGAATACCACCAGTCCTACATTAACCTAATTAGGAGATGATTTGGTCTGAATTTTGTACTGTGTCTCAGGTCATTTGTGTTGCTATAAAGAAATATCTGAAGCTGGGCAATTTATAAAGAAAAGAGGTTTATTTGGCTCACGGTTCTGCAGGCTGTACAGGAAGCATGGCACCAGCATCTGCTTCTGGTGGGGGTCTCAGACTGCTCCCAGTCATGGCAGAAGGTGAAGAGGAGCTCCACAAGTACAGAGATTACATGGCAAGAGAGGAAGCAAGAGAGAGAAAGAAGGAAGGAGATGCCTGGCTCTTTTTAACAAACAACTCTTGCAGGAGCTAATAGAGTGAGGACTCACTCTTCCCCCACCCCCACCTCTACCAGGGAGGGCATTAATCTATTCATGAGGGATCTGCCTACATGACCTGAACACCTCCCACTAGCCTCCACTTCCAACATTGAGGATGAAATTCACACTGGTTTAGAAGGTCAAATATCCAAATCACAGTATTCCCGTATTCAGGAGAACAGCTAGGTTATTTTCTCCTCTCTACCCTGTCCTTTGGCACTGATCCATTTTCTTAAAATTCCTCTTCAAGTCTTGAAGTTGCCAGCACAGTTGCTCCCTACCCTAAATTGTTGTATGATCTCTTTACCCAATAACTGCTCAGTTATAACTACAATATTGAAAGAAGCACAAAATTTCCAATGCCAATCACCAGTGTACACATATTAAAAAATGAAAAATACATACATATTAACTACACAGAGAAAAACATTGTCTTATTCCAACATGGTGCCAGTTCGTCAGGACAAATAGATTTAAACCTACCCAATGTATTATAAATGTTGCACTCATTCAACTGAAATCATCAAACAATAAGTGATTTTTTAAAAAAATACATTCATAATAGCTAATCTATGCAACACTCTGTACATGCCAAGCCCTGTGGCAGGTACTTCACATTCATTATCTTCCAGAACTGAGAGATAATAAATTTCTGTTGTTTTAAGTCATCCAGTTTGTGGTACTTTGTTACAGCAGCCCTAGGAAACTAAAACAACCCCAATATTTTTTAATTCCTATTATATGCTGTGGGAAAAGTATCAGGAAAGAAAGATTCAGGCTCCTGATAGCGAAAGAGGCTATTTACTGCCTTAGTGTGCTAAATTTTGGGCGCTTGATTGTAAAATTAGCACTTCTTTCTGGAATTTGACTTGGAATTGTTTATTATAGGATTCTCTTGCTCAAGGATTTCTAGTAAGGTGTTTTGTGTCTTTGGCTAAAACACATTTAAAAGTGGCAAACTCTCAGTTAAAACTGGAACAATATTGGACACTTAGGGCTCCGCTACTTCCATTGCCTGACTACAGGTCATCCCGGCTTAATGGTGACTCATCCAGGCTGTCCCTTAGAACCAGGCTATGGCGTACTGCCATCAGTCTTAGGCCCTTAGGCTGCTCTCTTCCCCATATTCTAATTTCATCCAATGTGAAATTGATTGTCCTGTAATTATCTTTACTCTTATTTCTCAGATTCATGACAAGGAATGTGATGGGTCTGAGATTTTATTTTTTAATTTAATTTAATTTAATTTTTTTAGAAACAGCATCTTGCTCTGTCTGGCAGGCTGGTGTGCAGTGTCACAGTCATAGCTCACTGCAGCCTCAAACTCCTGGGTTCGGTGATCCTCCTGCATCAGCCTCCCAAGTAGCTGAACTGGTTAATTTTTTTAAAATATATTTTGTAGAGACGGGGTCTTGCTATGTCGACCAGCTGTTCAGAACTCCTGGCTTCAAATGATCCTCCCTGCTTGGCCTCCCAAAGTGCCGTATTACATGTGTGAGACACCATGCCTGGCCAGGTCTGAGATTTTAGTCTATTTACAAGCTAACAAGTTATTGTGGACAATAGGAGAAGATAGACTCCTGGGTCAGAGATAAAAATATTATTACTCACAATAAAAGCAGTAGCCAGAGCTTCATGTTCATTTGCATCAGATTCCCATGACTCTCAAGTCCATAAGGACAACACATAGAGCCCATGAGGGATGCCTGCAGACACAGTGTATTGTATTGCAAGAGACGATCAGTGAGCTTAGAGAATCTACCACTGTATCCTAAGCCTACTCTTTGTCTGGGGGACATGTTACCTGGTCCCTCAAGGGTACTCCTGCAAACACAGTCTTGAGGATGATCTGGTAAAGAGCAGTCGGGGCCTTGCATTCCTGGAATACCCAGTAAGAATATGCAGGAACACTGAGGGCCCCTGGCAGAATTGCCTCTTCCAACAGGATGGGGGTTGGCAAACTACAGACTGTGTGAAATCTGGCCTGTGACCTGTTTTCATATGACCCATGAGCTAAGAATGGTTTTAACATTTGAACCCCACTTAAGAAAGTTATTATACTCCTTCAAAAAGAATTGTATTCTTCTCATTATTTGATCTGCATTTCCAAAAAAAAAAAAAAATCGTATTCAATTGATATTCATATACTTTGATTTTCATCAATTAAAAAACTTCTCCTTTTATGTAGTACCTACATAATATCCTTGATTTTGCCTCTTGGCCTACAAACCCTACGCTATCTGGCTCTTAACAAAAAGCGTTTATTGGCTCCTGATCTATGAAATTGAGAGAAAGTTCACAAAGGGTCCTGCTTATTTGTCATTTTTTGCAACTGCTAATTTTACACCTAAGCTTACAGGAAATACATGACTAGCCAAATTAGTTCAGGTGCCTATAGATTCTTTTTGCAAATATAATTTTTGAATAAGTAAAGAAGTACATCATTTCATTCAAATTGGAATTTAGAAGGCTCCTTATCGGACTTTCTCCACTTGTCAGGTTGATCACAGAAGCTTCCATCGCTAAAGCTGAGTGTTTATCATTTAAAAACACCTTTGCTTTATGTTCAGTCTGATAATAAAAGAGCAAGCTTGAATTAGAGGGATAGACACTGCTTATCTAAACTGTCTTTCTGTATCCTTTCCTCTTCTTTCTGGTAAGCCACCTCCCTGGATTAGTCCCATTTAGTACACAGTACAAATGTCGAACTAGTTAGAGTTGGTGTTCCAGCTGTCTATGAGTGCATAACGAACTACTCCAAAACTTAGCGGCTTAAAGCAATAACAATTTATTATTTCTCAGAACTCTATGAGTTGACCGGGTCGTTCTCCTGCATCATGAGGTGTCAGCTGATGTGCTGGGAAGGCTAGAAGGGCCCAGATGGCCTTACTAGTGTTGTTAGAAATTGGTACTAGCTGCTGGCTGGGAGCTCAGTTGGGTTGTTGGTTGGAGGCCTTGGTTCTCTTCCAAGTGAGCCTTTCCACATGGTTTCCTGAGCTTCCTTACTGCATGGAAGCTGGGCTTTATGAAGGAGCATTCCAGCCCAGTCTAAGAAGTTACATATCACCATTGAATTCTATTCATTGAAATATATCGTGGAAATGTATCCTGGTTTTGGAAGCTGGTTTTGTTAACATTATGAGAAACTGGGTGAAAGGTACACAGGAACCCACTGTATTATGTTTGTAACTCTTCTATAAATTAAATTTATTTTAAAGTAAAATGTTTAAAAAGAAATAGGTCACAGAGCCAGCCCAGATTTAAGGAAGGGGAAACAGACTCCACTTTTTGATGAGGAAATGACCATGTTATATTGCAAGACAGCATTTAGGATGCAAGAGGTTGCTGCACCCACTCCGTGGGCTTCTAAACTCTGTTCAGGACGTCATAGCCATGGCATAATTTGGAGGGGAGAGTGTACATGTATGATTTCAAATGCTTTCCCACTTAAGTGTGACAGTCTTCTCTTTTACTTTTTTGAACCAGCTGTGTTCATGTTGCCACCTGCTCTCCCTTGGATTGCATTTTCCAAGTGTGATCTTAGATGAGACTAAGACTTGACTACTGGGTTGTGCTCACCCAAGGCTGAGAATCAGTCCACTGAGTGCAAAGTATAAATGAGCTAAATTAGAGAGTGTTGTTTCCCAAAAGATCTGGGTGTTTAGGCTGCACCCTCTAGAATATAGATGCACCTGTAATCAATATTTACTTTGTGAGCTAATGAGTCACGAAACACCCTTAAGTTTTAAAGCTTGCCTCTGAAAATTTGCAAGTCTTTTGTAAATACCTCAGAACTCACTCACAACACATTCTTTCTCCCTTGGCTTTTCCTAAAGTTTCAAATTTACTTTCTGCTCCTTTAACTCTCCTTCACACCCCACCATAGGGATACAGAGTTTATGAGGGAAGAAGCAGCGGCCTGGGATTATTTGGCATGAAAATTCTATCAAAACTTCATTGTTTAAGAAAGCACCATATTTGTAAATGAAATTGATCTATGTTTTATTCTTTTGTGCTATCTGTATCAGATTTGGCGTAAGAAATATGCTAGTTTTCTAAAATGAATTGGAAAGGTTTCCGTCTTTTAATGTTCAGCATAATTTAGATAACACAGGGGCTGTCTGTTCTTTGAAGGTCAGAACGGACCTACCTGTAAAATCACGTGGCTTGTTTCACTGAAGATAGTGGCCTCCAGTTCCACCCATATTGCTAAAAAAGACATGATTTCATTCTTTATGGCTGAATAGTATTCCATTTTGTATATATACCACATTTTCTTTAACCAATCATCCATTGATGGATACTTATCTTTGCTATTGTGAATAGTACTGTGATAAATATATGTACGACTGCAGGTATCTTTTTGACATAATGATTTCATTTCCTTTATGTAGATATCTGGTAGTTGGATTACTGGATTGAATGGTAGTTCTGCAAGTGGGAGCTAAATAGTGTGTACACATGGATGTACCATGTGGAATGATAGAAAATAGAGACTTGGAAGGGTGAGTGGTGGGAGGGGAGCAGGTGATGAGAAATTACTTAATAATGAGTACAATGTACATTATTTAGGTGATGGACACCCTAAAATCCCTGAATTCACCACTACATAATCTATGCATGCAGTAAAATTACACTTGTACCCCATACATTTATACAAATAAAAAAATCACCTGGTCAGGGCATACATTTTAGAAGGAGATCTTTGATATGGAATCAACCTAAGTGCTCATCAATGTATCAGTGGATAAAGAAAATGCAGTGTGTATCTATCTATCTGTAAATATACATACAATCATATATGTTATGGAGTATTACGCAGTCATGAAAAGGAATGAAATAATATATTTTGCAGCACCTTGAATGGAACTGGAGACCATTATCCTAAGTTAAGTGTCTCAAGAATGGAAAAACAAACACCACATGTTCTCACTTGTAAGAAGGAGCTAAACAATGATTATACATGGTCACAAAGTGGTGTAATGGACATTGGACACTAAGAAGGGGGAGGGTGGGAGAGGGGTGAGGGATAAAAATCCACCTATTGGGTACAATGTGCGCTATTCTGGTGATGGGTACACTAAAATCCCTGACTTCAGCATTCTACAATTCATCCATGTAACAAAAAATACTTGTATTCCCTTAATCTATTGAAATTTTTAAAAAGTAGATCTTCAATAATTTTTTTAAAACTTTTCATTGATTAGTGGTCTATTCAGCTTTTCTACTTATTCTTGAGTCAATGTTTAACATTTATATTTCCAAGAAAATCAGTAATTTTATCTAGACCTTCAAATTTTTTGGTAAATAGCTATACTTAATACATTATTATTATGTCCCAAATATAGTCCTATCTATGGTTTTACTGTCTCATTGATTAGTTGTACATTTTTGTTTTTCTCTTTTCCTTGATAAATATTAGCCACTTTTTTTCCCACTGACTTTTTTGAAAGAAAAAGCTCTGATTTTTTTATTCTATTATTTTATTTGCTTTCTAATTCACTAGTTTTATTAATTAATTCGTTTGTCTTTGTGAGTATTCTCAATTAACTCATGAGGTTCAGGAACACCTGGGGTAATAAATTTTCAACACGGATGTTCAAGTTGTCCAAACTGACAGCAGGACATGGTAGAGGAAGGCTATCCGGTGTGGAAGGGTCGGTAGATAAAGCTGGGAGAGGTAGGAACCTCTTTCACCTTATTGTGGGCGATATCCAAGGATAGTCCTTTTGAGTGATTTCCCTGCAGTGTAATGAATAATTTAAAGATATTTAGAGTAAGTCAAGCATAAAGGACAGAAAGGAATAAAATGAGCACATTTTAATGGTACTTAGGCAGATATACCCTGCTCTGGCTGCTGTCAAATTGGCTGAAAGCAATTTACAGCTTTATGAATTCCAGGGAAAAATTACTTAGAAGGTTATATTTCTAAATTCAAATTTGTGAAATATCTTATGATACAGTGATACTTTTTCTTCCAGCCAGCACTATGTACTTCCCACATCATGAAACAGAATCTCTTCCTTCTTGAAACAAAAGCAAATTCCCGAAGGGCAGAAAGAGATTTCTATGCCCCTGGGGAAATAAACTATTCTCCTACCATTTTTATAATTTAGGAATAATAAGATTGAATTAGGAAAGTAGGGTTCTGTCCCAGGCTTCAGAAACTACAATTTTAGAGAAGTAATTCCTTGGTTGTAGATACCTCTGAAATCATAATATCTGTTTTACTGAATTTTAATGCAGAGCAAATAAACCTTTTCCTGATATTTCATGTAAGTCAGATAATTATGCATTTATACGAGCTGCTCTCAGCCACATCCAACACTATTAATTGCATCATCACCACCACCTTTAATTCCCTGGCCCCAAGGAAATGATACCCCACAGGCCTCCTAAACTGAAATCGTTTGAGCCATTCTCTTCTGTGGTGTTCCTGTGTCTACTCATGGGACTCCTAATGTACTCAGCGGCCCCAATTTTGCCTCTTCTGAGCCTCAACCATCTCTGACTTTTTGCCACCCCTCACTTGCCTCTTACCACCAAACAATCATCAGTTCTACCCACAATGCCTTTTTCATTCCCACTGCATTAGTCTCCTTCAGACCCTCTTAAATGATCTCTTGTTTTCGGGGATCAGGTAAGGAGGATTCACCAAGCACCTATAGTGTGTTAACACAGTGGCTGATGTTGGCTGCCTCTCCATCTTGCTGTTTGTATTGGTCAGCCTGGGCTGCTGTAGCAAAGTACCACAGCCTGGGTGGCTGAAACAACAGAAATTCACTTTCTCACAATTCTGGAGGCTGGAAGTCTGAGGTCAAGGTGTCAGCAGAGCTGATTTCTTCTGAGCCCTCTCTCCTTGGCTTATAGGTGCCACTCTTCTCTCCATGTCTTCACAGTCAACATATAGTCTTTTCTGTGTACATGTCTATGCCCTAATCTCTTCTTCTTATGAGAACACCAGTCATATAGTAGATTAGGATTCACTCTAATGACCTCATTTCAACACAACCATCTCTAAAAGTCTCTATGTCCAATTACAGTCACAGTCTGAGGTACTGGGGATTAGGACTTCAACATAGAAATTTGGGGGGTGAGGGAGGTGGGGAAACACAATTCAGTTTGTAATATTCTTCTGTTCTTTCTCTCCTAATCTGATACTTATGACTTCTCCAGAATCAAACCAGGGAAAAGAGATGAGGGTTAGAGGGCAAATGCCTTGCAGCTAAGCTGGTGCCGTTGGACATGCTACCGAGGCTGTTGGTCATTCACCTGGATGCTAGGCGAAACGACATTAGACATGCGTATCTCCAGTCTAAATAATGTAAGGATTCTGGTCATGGAACCAATTTTTCCCACCTCTTAGCAGGTCCTTAGGATGATGTAGCTCTCTGTTTCAGTGGGAGAGTATTGTCACCTATTGTTCTCAGCTTTGAGATCCATCCTGAAACACAAATCATGAAAATCCAATTCCATCTCCTCTGTCTCTTTAATTGCTTTGTACTTTGTTAGTGTTGTTTCTGCTACATGTTCCCACTTCTCCATCATTTAGGACCTACTCATTCTTGGCCTGGCTTCTCTGTAAAGTCTTCCCATGTTTCTTCAACCGGAGTTTAAGAATCAATTGCTTACATTCCTATGTCAAAGGATCTGACTTATATTGCAGATAATTTTATGTGCATCTTCTCAATTAAATTATAAGTTTTTGCTGGCAGAGAGTTGAGGAGGATTTGAAATGTGATGAAAGAGGAATGATACTGAAATTAAATCTAGATGAGCTGTATGATGGGCTCTACTGAGCATCCCACTACAAAGACACTGAATTTTTTCCCATGGTACATCTGAAAGAAATTTTTCTGTGTGTTCTTTGTGTTCTCTGTATTCTTCCAAATAGTGCCTTTGGACAATTCCTTCTGTAGTAGTTAATATTGTCAAAATTGTGTTAAAATTGTGGTGTTTTTGTAATGACACCTGCAATGCTTGAATCTTGCCCTTTTAAGAAGTCTTACTCCCCTAGAGTTCCCATGGGATTAAACACTCAAAGACGCACAACAGTTTGTGAGTTGAAGTACCTCTTTATTAACACATGCATGGGTTCCTAATGTCCTAAGGCAGTACTCTGATGAAATCTGGGATTGAAGCATACAAACTTGGTTTGAGATATGAGCAGATTCTCTTTTTTAAAATTGTAATGCAAGATTTTAAATTTTTTAATGGTTTTATAATTGACAAATACTAATTGTATATATTTGCGGAGTATGATGTGATGTTTCAATACATGTATACACATTGTAGAATGATCAAACAAGACTAATTAGCACATCCATCACCTCAAATAGTTATTTTCTTTGTGGTGAAACATTTAAAATTCTCTTTTAGCTCTTTTGAAATATACATTATTAACAATAGTCACCTTGCTGTGCAATAGAACACCAGAACTTATTCCTCCTGTCTAACTGAAACTTTGTACCAGTTGACCATGGTCTCCTCGTTCTCTGACCACCCCACTCCCCAGCTTCTGCTAACTGCCATTCTACTCTCTTACCTCTATGAATTAGAATTTTTTAGATTCCACATATCAATGAGAGCATATGGTATTTGTCTCTCTGTGCCTGGCTTATTTCACTTAACATAATGTCCTCTAGGTTCAGCTATGTTGTTTCAAATGACAGAATTTCCCATTTTTTTTAAGGCCAGATAGTATTCCATTGTGTATATATGTAACATTTTAATCCATTCATCCTTTCGTGGACGCTTAGGTTGTTTCCATATCTAGGCTATTGCAAATAATGCTGTAATGAACACAGAAGTGAGACACCTCTTTGGCATACTGATTTCAAATCCTTTAGGTATATACCCAGTAGTGGAATTGCTGGATCATGTGGTAATTCTGTTTATAGTTTTTTGATGAACCTCCATACTGTTTTCTAAAATGGCTGCACTAACTTACAAAACTACCAACAGTGTATGTAAGGATTTCCTTTTCTCCACATCCTCTCCAACACTTGACATCTTTCATTTTTTTTATAATAGCCAATCTAATAGGTGTGAGGTAATCTCTCATTTTGGTTTTAATTTGCATTTTTATGATTACAGATATTGAACATTTTTTCAGGTATCTGTTGGCCATTTGTCTTCTTTTGAAAAATATCTATTCAAGTCCTTCACCCATTTTTAATAGGATTATTTGTTCTTGTTATTGAGCAGTTTGAGTTCCTTGTATATTTTGGATATCAGCCCCTTATCGAATGTATGATTTGCAAATATTTTTTCCCAACTCATGGGTTATCTCTTCACTCTATTAATTGTTTCCTTTGCTGAAGGTTTTTAGTTTGATGCAATCCCATTTGTCTATTTTTGCTTTCATTTCCTGTATAACAATATGTGGGGTCATATCCAAGAAATCTCTGCCCAGAACAATGTCATGGAGCTTTCCCCCTATGCTTTCTTCTAGTCATTTTATAGTTTTAGGTCTTACATTTAAGTCTTTAATCCATTTTGAGTTGATTCTTATATAAGGGGTGAGATAAGGGTTCATTTTCATTGTTCTGTATGTGAATACTCAGTTTTCCCAACACTATTTATTAAAGAGGCTGTTCTTTCCCCATTGTCTATTTTTGGCACCTTTGTTAAAAATCAATTGACCATAGATGTGTGGATTTATTTCTGGGCTGTCTATCCTATTTTATTGGTTGATGGTTTTGCTTTTATGCCACAATCATGCTGTTTTGATTACTATAGCTTTGTAATATGTTTTGAGATTTTGTAATGTGATGTCTTCAACTTTGCTCTTTTTGATCAAGATTGCATTGGCTATTTAGGGTCTTTTGTGGTTCCATACAAATTTTAAGATTTTGTTTTCTATTTCTGTGAATAATGACATTGGAATTTTGATAGAAATTGCATTGAATCTATAGATCATTTTGGGTAGTATGCACATTTTAACAATATGAATTCTTCCAATTTATGAACACAGGATGTCTTTCTGTTCGTTTGTGTCAGCTTCAGTTTCTTTCATCAATGTTTTATAGTTTTTGGTATACAGATCTTTCACTTCCTTAGTTATATTTACTCCTAAGTATTTTTTATGCTATTGTAAATAGGATCATTTTCTTAATTTCTTTTTCAGAAAGTTTATTGTTAGTGTATAGAAATGCTCTAATTTTTGTAAGTTGATTTTGTATCTAAGCAGATTCTCTTACTTTGGCCTGGAAGGATATGGCTGCCATTTAATGAGATGGGAAAGATTTGGGAAGGGAAAAGGTTTAGGGGAAAGAACAGCAGTTCATTTATGAACATCTGAAGTTTGAGATATCTATTAGAGACTTAAGTGGAGATGTTATTAAGCTCGTGGATAAGAATGATAAGAAGCTGGTGTCAGGAAAGATACAGGCTAGAGATAAAATTTCAGGAATCATCAATAGATAGTTGATATTTGGACTCATGAGATTGCCTGAGATCACCAAAAACGTGGAGACAGAAAAGATGTCTTATGACCTCTTGTGTGGTTGAATCACTACTATTTCAGATATGTCTGCAGTGAAGAAATGTTGAGATCACTATATTAGAACCTTTTGTAGTCTCTGTGTCACAGGTGTGGTTGGTTAAGTCAAAGACCTGAGCCAATTCATAAAATGAAATAAAATAGACATGAGTGAAGAATAACTTAAAGTCCCCAGTCACTCATATGTATTGGGCATTGTTTACTCACCAACACCCATTTCACCCCAACTGAGTAATCTAAGCTGACCATGATAATCCCATTCCCCTGTCAGTAAAGGTTCAACAGTGGCCAGGCCCAGCACAATTTTGGCCAATGAAAAGCAAGGAGAAACTTGCCAGGGTCATCTGAGAATGAAGCTTTTAGATTCATAGAGAAAACTATGAGAAGGTAGCTATGTTTTCTGTCTTTCCCACTGGGTATGAAAAAGAAAGTTCATACTATTGAAGACCTATGTCTTAATATGAGTGTAACCAACCTTGGCATGAAACTGACACTGTACATGAACCAAGGGAGACATGGGTGGCTGTTGACATCAGTGAGCTGCAAAATTAACCAACGTGAGAATCCATTCTGCTATTATGTGAGGAAATAATATTCTTATTTCTTAAGCCAACTTCAGTTGTTTTTCCTGTTACTTGCAGCCAAAAGTGTCCTAATGAATGCATCATGTATATAGTATAAAATAAATCATCTGTATGATCTTTAAGACTAAAAAAAAATGTTATGTAATAGCTAAATTTACTTAGACTAATTTCATTATTCATAAAAGGCTGTGATAGTTTGCCTAAGAGATAGTTGGCTTTGTTTGACTTCAGAGCATATAGTTCATACATCAAGAATTAGGTTGATTTCAAGGGGAAAATCTCCATAAACTTTCTTAGTAAGTTAACATCACCATATAACGACAAGGAGCAAAACATGAAAGACCATGCTTCCAAATGAAATAGACAATAAAGGCTTGAGAGTAGAAAAAGTCAAAGAAAATGATTATTAGGATCAGTTCAGGGCCCTATCAGTCACCCATTGTCCCTGGACTCCTATTATGTTTAGAGTCTTTTTACTTGGCACATGTCATCTGTGGCCTCGTACATGCTAATATTCATCATAATCATGAAATAACATGTGCTGCATGAAATAGCTGTAATATATATCTTGTTTCATTCTTACAATATCCTCTGTTGTATGTGTAAGGATATAACAAATGAGGACACTGAGGTTCAAAGAAGCCAAGTAACTCTCTGAAGTTACCCCCTTGCCAGCGCCAGTAAGTTGGTCTATATTTAGTAGTGAACCCTAGTTATTTAGACCCAAACCTAAACAGCGCCTGGCACATAGGGGCACTCATTAAATACTTACTGAGTGAATGACTCAGTTCTCCTTAGTTGTTACATTAGAGTTCATAGTGCATAGCCTCAAATTTAAATCCCTGGCCAGTTTACCACATTAACATCATCCTTAGATGGGGATTGTTAGGACCTTTGAATAAGAAAAGAATAATTGACTATTTTTTCCAAATAATCTCCTTTTATACACTGACACTGACTTTGTGCATAACAACCCTACACAATGTCACCATGACAACACTCTGTCCTTACTCTCATTCTGACCACTGGGCATATGTTATAAATAGAATATTCAGCTTCATTCCACCCAATTTGTAATAAAACCAGAGATAATAAATAGCATATTAAGTTTTTGCTTTAAAACTCATAATACGGTGCTTTTGTGAGGCTTTTATTTAATAGCTCACACAGTCATGTGAGACCTGTCATGATTATTTGGCATTTAAAAACTATTTTTTCCCCTTAACAAATAGCAGAGAATCTACTATCTGGTAGGTGTAAATCAGGTGCCAAAAACACAAAGATAAGCAAAAATACCTTTCCTTCCCTTGGGACACTAATAACCCAACAGTTGACATATTCATATGTGTGATGTATGAATCTGTAACTTAAAATTGAAGATAATATGGTCAGATAGTGTTACCCTCATTTGCCCTAACACAAACGCAACCAATGATCAATGTCTCCTTACATTTGCAGTTTGTTTTGGATTTTACTCCGAGAGTCTCAGAGTAAATGATAAATAACAATGAAGAATTTATAACTTGTCAAATAAGAAGCAAGTCAAATTAGGAGGGAAAGAAAAGACAGCATATAAATTCCAATCAGGGTGCTGTCTTTACGTTACATTTCAAAATACATTTGGTAAAGAAGCATCTTCCTTTCCTTCATGCAATAAAATGTGCTCCAGGAAAGTTTTCAGAAAATAAAAAATGTCCACATTATTCAGTTATATTTTTGTGGTCTTAATTATTATATTTCAGATTTTTCTAGGGACATAGAGGGTATGCCGATCTGGCTGGGATTAGTAATAATAATGATAGTTATTTTTGAGCACTTAGTATGTGTTAGACATGGTGATCTGCCTACTTCACTTAGTAGCTCAGTTAATCCTTACAATAATCTAATGAGCTATATATTACCATTACCATTTTAAAGATGAGGAACCTGGGGCTTAAAGAGATTAAATACCTTGTTCAGCTCTCAAATGGTGGCAGTGAAGTGGAGGAAATTCTGGATCTTATCAGTACTCATCTTTGTTAATCCATTTTGATTTCTTCTCGAGGCAACTGTCACATAGACCATTGATAGCATAATTTTTACAACAAGTGAAAATTTTATTAAGCAAAGACATTTCTAGTCCTTTGCTAGATATCTTGGGTTATTAATTTTTGTCTTGCTATGAGTCAAACCTACTTCCTGTCACTCTGTAGCACCAATATATCTCCAGCCAGACTCCGGAACCAGAAGATGACCCCTGAGGTCATTGTGACGTTGATATTTCTCTTTGGACCTTCCCCTATCATCTCCGGAGCCCTGTTCTGCATCCTTGTTTCACAGAGCATGCTAATAGCTCCAGGTGGCAGTGATGCAATGGGCTTCGGTTAATAAACCCATTAGCAAGTCAGCGCTGCCATGGGCGGAAGAGAAAACAACTCTCAGCTTGGGATGAAATCAAAATGGACACTGTACGTGAGTGCAATGGAAGGAATTTGGAGTATAACTGAAAGGCACCGTTATTACTCCCATATTGTAAAAAACTCATTAAAATATTTTATCCTCATTTTTCCATGACCGAGGAAATATTTCTTACTGTTAAAAACAGAAGAAAACAAATGTTACATGCTGTCACTCACATGTGGGAGCTAACATTTACCATTTCTTTATGTTGGGACATCATTCCATATCTTCTCTTCTAGCTTTTTTGAAATATACAGTAAATTATTGTAGTGTGCCTACTGTGCCATCAAACACTAGAACTTACTCCTTCCATCCAACTGTATTTTTATACCCATTAACCACTTGCTCTTTATCCTCCCCTTCCCCCTACCTTTCCCTGCCTCTGGTAACTGCCATTCTGCTCACTACCTCCATGAGATCTAGTTTTTTTTAGCTACCACATGTGACAGCATGTAACATTTGTTTTTCTGTGCCTGGCTTATTTCGCTTAACATAATGTCCTCCAGTTCCATCTATGTTGCTGCAGATGACAGGATTTTATTTTTTTGTGGCTGAATAATATTTCATTGTGTACATATACCACACTTTCTTTATCTGTTCACCCACTTGTGGATGCTTAGGTTGATTCCATATCTCGGCTATAGTGAATAGTGCTGCAATAAACATGGGATTGCAGATATCTCCTCAATATACTGATTTCCTTTCTTTTGGATACATATACCCGCAGTGGAATTGCTGGAGCATATGGTAGTTCTATTTTAGTTTTCTTGAGGAAGCTCTATACTGTTTTTCATAGTTGCTGTACTAATTTACATTCCCACCAACAGTATACGAACAAAGAACAGAAATTTATTTCTCACGGTTCTGGAGGCTAGGAAGTCCAAGGTCAAGGTGCTGGCAACTGGTGTGGGCCTTCTTACTGCATCCTCACATGCTGAAGGCAGAAGGGCAGGAGACGATAAACATTGAGTCCTCACATTGCAGAAGCATGGAAGAGAGAAAACCAACTCCCACAAGTGCTTTTCATTGCAGAATCAATCCATTCTCATTAGGGCCTGCCTTCCAACACTATTGCATTGGGGATTATTCCAATATATGAATTTTAGAGGGCACATTCAAACCATAGAAATAGTTATGTATTTTATATAATTTTCTGCGGTAGCTAAAATTCCCAGCAGTAGCTCAAACTTGCATTAAAATATTAAATATAAATAGCATAGAGGACTTTCTTGATTTGTTCTTGATTTTAAAACCATGCTTCTACATTTCCACCAGCATGTATGATATTCACTGTTGATTTTAAGATATATATTCTTTACTAATTTAAGAATGTTCCCTTCTATGAAAAGATTGCTAAAATGTTTCATCATCATTGGAAATTAAATTTTTTCTAGTGCTTTTTCCCCTGCACGTACTTAGAATTTTTTTCCTTCAATCTGTTACTGTGATGACTTACATTAATGGATGTGGTGAATTACTGTAGTAGAACACAGCATCAGTTTTCTCATGTGCAAACTCCAGGAAATAATGTTTACATTGTAGGATTTTTGCAGGAATTAAATTAGAGAACCCTATGAAGAATCCAGGTATGCACAGAATTAAGGCCCCTCTCTTCCTCGTTCCCCTCCAGATCCACTCTCTACTCTGGCTCTATGCCCTGTGACTGTGCTAATAGCCAAGGGCTCCCTTGCTTCTCTCTCTGGTTAAGTTCAGCCAATGGAAAAGGTGGCAGCAAGCTGCTGAAGGATTGGAGTATTTATTGCTGAAGGACTGGAGTATTTATTTTTCCAGCCATGTCCTTACTAGGCCACAGCAGGTCGCCTTCATCTTTCTACTGAAGACCTGAGCCCTCTCCATAGAGCCGCCGGATCCAGTCTCTGCTAACTACAGCTTTCTGCCTGTCCCTTTGAGCAGGGACCAGAGCTCCCTTCTCACCCACAGTTACCAGCCTCTGGGTGCTGCTCTATTTCACCCTGGCTTCCTCAGTCTCCGCCCACACCTTTGTAAGCTGTCCCTTTACTTCACCGACTGCAAGTCATTCATTGTGTGCCTGTGTTTCATGCTAGGAACCTAACACAGAGGTAAGTAAATTATTCATTCCATCCCACTGTAACCTGGATATGGATATGGATGGTTTTTAAATCAGGTATTTCTGATCAAACATCTATTCATTGTCTTGAGTGATTTAAATGATTGGATCAATAATTATTATCATTAATGGTATCAAAACTTTTTTCATTGTCATTCATTTGGACTATTGGAAGCTTTCAAATCAGAGTTAAATAAGCAATGAATATAAAGAACCCCGCATGATGCTTTGAGGCATCATAAAGACTGTAACACTTGTTTAAAAGAAAGAACAAAAGGCCTAGGAAAGGCTTTCAGGAGTAGAAATTTGAACTATTGCAATAATTTTCAAGTTCCGTGTGTGCTGCAAACCCAGTATTACCTCCAATCTGTGATATTATTATGGAAATTATAGAGCAGAAGTCACATCTGGAAGGAAAAGATATGGGAAATTATTTAACATATCAAAAGGCATCCGCATCTACCCTAATTTTCCTCTTGGTTATGCCAACAATCTTTCTCATCTTGGAATGTCTTCTGTAAGTTTTATAAAACGATATTGGTTAGGTAGAGTTTAAGTAGCAACTGAGGAATTTTTAAATAATCATCCCAGTGAGAAAACTGTAGCAATCATTCATTTGACAATGTTTCTTCTTGTAGTATATTTTGAATTATCCTCAGATGAAGAAACATTTCAGGTGAATTTTAAAGTTCAAGGTACCACAGGCTATAGTTTTTCACCTCCTTTTTCAGGTATTAAACAAATACCTCTGGGGAACAGGATAATTGTAAACAGTAATCCAGGGGCCAATCTTTTCTTCGGTGTTTAAAATTCTATATTTAATCTATACAAGGTACAATGTAGAGTCTTATTTAGGAAAACAGACAATATGGTATTATTGAATTTGGTTATTCACAGAAATATTCAATAAATATAGTTTCAAAATAGACCCTAAACATAGGGTCACATTATTAGATCCTGCATATTCCATCTTCCTCACCAGTAATGTTAGAAGTCACATTGACTTCTGTGTCAATGGGATCTAATAATGTGACAAAGAAAGGCAGGCTTGGGGTGTCCATTTTGCTAATAGAGATCATGGCAGAGGTGGCAGGTCTGCGTTGGCGGCTGAGGCGGTGGCTTTCTCACTGGACAGCTTTCTGTTGTGGAAGAGGCAATAGTTCCTGGAAGTTCAGTCTATTCTGCAATCATCCCAACAATTCTGTCAGCTGTCTACAACCCTCAAACAATGTCTGTCTTACACTAGCGGAGTGGATGATTCCTACACTAAAACCCCTGCCTAAAACATGGGATTATAGTGTATCATTGCATTCTCAGCAGAGCTGAAGTGAACAATAACAGGAAAGGAGTATGTCTTTGGAAACACACTTAAGAATGGTTGGTGCACTTACTGTGCATCAGACACTGTGTAAGCTGCTCATAGTACAGCTCCCATGAAATGCCCATGTGAGTTTGTAGACATGGGTGTGGGGTGGGATGGGGTCGGGGGCGAGGGCAGGTTGACAGATAAAAACAGCCAAATAGTAAACGTGGTTGTCAGTGCAACATATAAAGTTCATCACTCTTGGAAGCGTTTCGAAATCAGACAACTTAGGAAAAAAGAAGAGAGGAGACAGAGGAAAGCAGGAAGGGAAAATAGGAAAAAGGGAAAAAAAGAAAGGGGAAGAATATCTAACATGTTATAAATATTTGATCTGCACGATGTGTAAGCATTGTCTTATTTGAAATATCATCAAGATATACCAAATAGGTCAGGAATATTGATCCCATTTTAAAAGTGAGAACATCAAGCCTCAGAGTCTGGGATTTAAACCCAAGCCAGGCCAAGCATGGTGGCTCACCTCTGTAATCCTGGCACTTTGGGAGGCCAAGGGGGAGGATTGCTTGAGCCTAGGAGTTCAAGGCTGCAATGAGCTATGATCCTGCCACTGCACAGCAGCCTGGGTGACAGAGCAAGACCCTGTCTCTAAAAATAATAATAATGATAGTAAAAAAACCCAAATCCATCTAGCCCCGGAACCCATACTGGTTTTAATTTGCTCTAGTGTGATGGGGGTGAGGAGAAACTTAGTAAAATTTCTAATTATCCTTGCAAATTTATACCTAACCTAGGTATATACCTATCCGAAGATTTGACTGTAGAATGAGATTTAGAACTGTGAGCACTTTTTCCCTTGTACTTTAACTGGAGCTTCCTGATTGTTTTTCCCGCCACATAAATTCTAATCTTTATCCTTTGGATATTTAAATTGGGCAAATTTGAAATGAGGACATGGATGTTTCTGGACATTTCCTCCCATTCCTAAAATTTTTGCTGATTTGGCCTGATAGTGTCCATAAATAACTCTGTGGGATGGGGCAATGTAGAGTTAGGAGGAACAAGCCTGCCAGAATGAACTGTGCCTTAACAACAACACACAATTTCCTTGTAGATTTCAACTAAGCCACCACGTAAATGAATAACCTTTTTAAGGACAAGCTGCATCACCAACAGAGTTTACTTAATTTATTTTGACAATTAGTTCAAATTATTAATAATGTAACACATTACATGAGTAATAAAAACACTAATAACATAAGACTTCATTGATGTTTCAGATTAAGTGAGGGGTGTGTGTGTATTCACCAAGCATTTGTGGATTTTGTGTGTGTGTGTGTGTGTGTGTGTGCGCGCGCGTGTTGGGAGAACTTATTCAGATAAACTTTTGGATTCTCAGATGTGAAGAGATTAAATTCCATGTGGAATGTGAAAAAATATTCAATTAGTAAATATTACCTATTCTGAAAAAACAATGGCTAAAATTTATTTTAGGTTAAATTATATACTGCAGTTAATTTACATGTCTGTCCTTTTGTGGGGCACCCTCTTATATGTTAATCTAGCGCCCTCTTGTGTAGTAAGTTTTAATAAAGCTTGAGAATCAGTATTTATATATTAAATACTATGTTCTTATTTCTAATTTCAAAAGGAATGTAGTCATCGGATAGTATTATGTTATCTTCTTTGTATTTTTTTTTATATTTCCAAAACGCATAATAAAAATATAGAAATGAAGAAAAGACACTTTCATGAATCAGGATTTTTTTTTTAGAAAATCATGTTCTCTTAGGAGGCATAGGCAAAATAATATTGTAAAACAGGACAATCCTTTCTGATCAATTCTTGGAATGTTAGGGGAGAAGGAAAGTGGCTATCCAGTGAGGGACAGGGAATGGCTGGCACTTGTGTTCCTGGTGTGATGCTGCTGTCCCTGCGCGGGGTAGGGGGGTGGTGGGTACAAGGCCAAAGGGCAATGCTAGTGCTTTACACAGCGTGCGGTGTTCTCAGAATTGATCCTTTTTTAGGAAATCTCATGTGAAAATCAATGCAAGAGGTGGATGCAGCGTATGTAGTCTGCTGGCCCCTCCTCCAGCTGGCAGCAGAGGCTGGTGTGGTTTGTGAGTCCTTGGGCTTCTCAGGACCATGGTTTGACAACACAATTACAGACTTTATTCTTCCCCATGGTTATATGTTGAATTGTATCTTCCAAAATTCGTATGTTGAAGTCCTAACCCCCTAGCACCTCAGAATGTGACCTTATTTGGAGATAGGGCCTTAAATGGAAGTAATCAAGTTAAAATGAAGTCAGTAGGGTGGCCTCTAATCCAATATAACTAGTGTCCTTATTAAAAAGGAGAAATTTGTGAAATTATCAGAGATCGGGGTGATGCTTCTTCAAGTCAAGAAACACTAAAGGTTGCCAGCAAACCACCAGAAGCTAGGAGAGAGGCGTGGAACGGAGTCTCTCTCACAGGCCCCGGAAGGAACCAACCCTGCTGATGCCTTGATCTTGAACTTCTAGCCTTTAGAACTGTGGGAGAATAAATTTATGTTGTTTTAAGCCACCCGGTTTGTGGTACTTTACTATGGCAGCCCCAGGAAACAAACACGTCCACATTTGCTGTCAGTGGCACAGTGGGTTGTTACTGCTGGCTGAAGGAGCACAGCCAACACACACTTCAGGTTTACGCGGAGCAATTAAAAATCCCCAGAGATATGACAATTTTGTATTACAATGCAATAAATATCCTATTGTAAAAATAATTAACTCAGTGAAAAATGTGTTTTCTAATTGCCCAGCAGCTTTTGAAATGTTTATTTTTATGTAGAATTATTTTAAAGTAATTTCTCAACATCAAAACATTCCACCATAGCAGTTAGTTGCACCATTTAAAAATCAGAGTATATTAGCTGCCTCGTTTAAAAATAAGAGCATTTTCATATGTATTCAAACTAACATTTTCTCACTTTAAAAACATTGCTTTAAAATCTTCCGTCTTACCTAATAACTAGCTCACACTTAAATCCCCTACATGTGCCCCAAATCGTATATACCTGTCTTGTCCAAAACTGAATTCAGTTTAACACTATGCATTGCATTTGTTTGCTATTTCTTTCAGTTGCTTTTAAGCAGGCCAGTCACATTTTAATGGCACTGTCTTGTTGAAGAGAATGGTTCACAATGAAGAAAATACCTCAAATCTGATTGTTTCCTTGTGGCATCATTTAGCTTGTTTCTGTAAAGTCAAACTTAAATTCAAAGGCTCTGTTAGAGTTTCGCTAGCATACATCACAGATGTGGTGTACTTCATATTGCATCTCATGGTATCTGGTTGTCCACCAGTGGGATGCTGAGACACCACTGGCTGTGGGGAGAACATCTTGATCTCTCCATTGCAACCAGAAAAGAATCTCTGTGGGGTTAGGTGGCCCCACACAAATGTCCATTTTCCCATCAATCATTCATTTAATAGTGTCAATGTCAGTTCTTTGCCTGAACCAATAATTAAGTGTTGCAAAATAATTATTTCCTAATTGTAACATTTCACATGTGTTGATTGGGGGCATTCGTCATTAACTGGAGCTATCTGGTTGCCCTGGGATATAGCTCCTGCCAGAAAGCAGGATTAAGGGTTTATTCTTTCCCATTACTCACAAATTTTCAAAATAAAGATTTAGTTTTGGCTGGGTACCATGGCTCAACCTGTAATCCTAGCACTCTGGGAGGCCAAAGTGGGAGGATTGCTTGAGGTCAGGAGATCAAGACCAGCCTGAGCAAGAGACAGACCTCATCTCTATAAAAAATAGAAAAAATTAGCCGTGTGTGGTGGCACGTATCTGTAGTCCCAGCTACTCAGGAGGCTGAGACAGGAGGATTGCTTGAACCCAGGAGTTAGAGGTCGCAGTGAGCTATAATGATGCCACTGCATTCTAGCTGGGGAGAGCAAGATTCTGTCTCAATAAATAAATAAATAAATAAATAAAATAGTTTAATAATTGCTTCAAATAACGACAAGTCCTTTCTGTTCTTGACTTTTCCTATTATTAGTATCATTATGGACTTGAATTTTTAATAAATTCAATGAATTTCAATAAACCATGATCCTAGGGCAGGGGTGACTATTCAAATGGTCACAAATGTAACCAGTGGAAGACACTTGAAGCTGAGTCCTGAGTTTTTTTGACACGAATCCATTAATCTCTGTAAGTTTCTTTGCTTGCTTTTGGGCATGACATCCCTTTAGTGGGGAATGGTATGAGTGCTTTGGTTTGAGTGATGGTGTTCCCTCCAAAATTCCTATATGGAAACTTAATCACCAATGTAATAATATTAAGAGGAGGGACCTTTCAGAGGTGATTAAATCATGAAGGCCAGGCCCTCATGGATTAGATTAGGGCCCTTAGGAAAGGACTTGGGGCCCTCTCATCCTTCCGTCTCTTCTGCCACAAGAGGACACAGCAACAAGACGCCATCTTGGACTCAGCAGCCCTCACCAGAAAACCCCTAGCCTCTAGAACTGTGAAAAAGTAAATTTCTTTTCTCTATAAATTACCCAGTCTCAGACATTTTGTTATATAACAGCACAAATGGACCAAGCCAGCCAAAATCCCTGTTCTAAGAGTGCTGCTAATTGCTAATGCAGTGACATTACATTTTGGATATTTTCATGAACAAAGTTAGAAGATAAACATCGTTCAAAAACATGAGTTCATATTGATATTTGCAATTCAATTTTAGCATTACTGTGTTTTTTCTCAATTTTTTAAATTTCGCGAATTTCTCTCTCTCCTTATATTTTATCCTATGATATAAAGAAAATACTTTTAAGAAACAATACCAATTCTACTATTGAAAAAAAGTTTTAGAAATTTTTTGTAATTTTTTTGTCCTTAGCATGCATCCCATTAAGGATGTACAATCAAGGTATTTGGTTTTAAACTTACCTGAAATACATCTTTCTTCTGTGGAGTTACCCTGATGATCTAACATACAATCAAGTTCACTTGTTTTGTTTGGCTTTCCAGTTTAGCAGCTGGAATTTTAATGACATTCTATTATTTAGTAGGTGATGACTCAGAAATCAAATCCAAATGTAAAGTCTTCCTTTCTCCCCTCACTCCACCTCCTTTCTCACCACCACAGGTAATCATTTTTAATGGTTTCTTTATCTTCGTAATGTTTATTTTTGCAAGTGTATTTTTGGTCTTATTTCTCTCCTTTCTTACACAAAGAGTAGCATATTATTTCTTGTTATACTCCTTTGCTTTCGCATATAACAGTACATCCTGGTGATCTTGCCACGACAGTGTATCTCCACCTTTTTATAATTGCATGAAGTGTTCCACCGGATTCCCTAACTGATCACCTTTTGAACGCTCTCACTATGTTTAGGGACTATGTAGCCTCGTAGAGAAAGCCCCAAAAAACTTATATTCATGCCCGCCTTGCAACAATGGCATACATGCATTTCCTGGGCTCCTCCAATAAGGCTGAACTGCAAGAGCACCTGGGGAAGGAAGGAGGCTTTGCATGATGCCCATTTGACGGCATTGGTGGCAGCAGGATTGTCAGGCTTTTGAGTGGTTGGTTCTCAGATCGGTTTCTGGTGTAGAAGTGGATGGGGGATTATGGCACTTGCAGATGCAATAAAGTCCACTTCCTGGCCACAGGCCAAACAGTAGCATCGGGTGCTGTGTGGGCAGCAGTCCTGCTGAGGGTCTCCTTGTCAGGTCCTCTCTGCAGTGATGTTGGGAACTTCTTCCCAGAAACTTAGCCTTGAGCCTGCTATTCCAGCCCACCGAACACTTCTCTGAGTGGACTGGGATCCTTTTCATAAATTCCTTTTTCTGTTTAATTCACTGGAGTATGCTTTTTTTTGCTTACATCTAAGAACTCTGACCTAAATACTCTTTATGAAAAAAATAATGACTAACAATACAAAATATAGAAAGCGAGAAATGTTCCTCTGTCCTTTCATCATTTATAATACCTTCGACCTGCTATCTCTCAGCCTGTCCTCGACACTCCTTTTATCCCCGTTAATCTGTTTTTAAAAAAACACTCGAGTTTGAATTCCCTATTTTGCTTCTTCCTCGTGTACCAGGGTGGCAGTTGGAGATATTAAGCTGAAGGTCAGCCCTCGGTCCATCAGCACTTTCCAGGATCTGTTATTCTTCTCCCTTTGTTTGGGCAGCAAAGATGGCTTTGTGAACGCACTGCTCTCGAGGTAAAAATGGTACAGACAGAAGAGTTAAATTCCTGACTTTCAAGTTCTTAAGGAAATGCTTGTAAATCTTTCTCAGCAAGGAACATGTTAATCTTCAAAACATGATTTTTAATTCCAAGAGCCAGATGTTTGAAGGTACCAAGAAGCCCTGAGGTGATGCAGGAGTGTTGGAGAGAGCTTGGAACATGTGGCCACCCAAGAGCAGAGGGGCACAGCAGAAGCTGTCAACGAGGCACGAAAGGAACAGCTACCATCAGCAGTAGCAAGTGTCAGCAGAGAAGACAGACGACAGATCCTTGCCTGCCCCTGATCCATGATCTTTGTCGTGGATCACTTAGCCCACTGCCTGGATTAGGAGTTCGGCAATAATGTCATTCTTTCCCGTTGTCATCACTGTGACGCCTAGGCAGCAGCACTCCTTGGGCTGCCGCCAGAATCAAGCGCTTGCCTGATTACGGTCGGCTACTGCAGAGAGCGACCACTGACGCCCTGGAGAGCGGCAGTGCACAGCAGTGCACTCGGACCCTCTGGGTGGGGCAGAGCTCAGACTAAAGTGGAACGTTGCCTTCTTGGGGGCCGGGAACCGCACCCTCACTGGTGACTCCCACAGTAACCAACATTGGAGGAGCCTGGATAGATTCAGGAAGAGAGAGTAGAAAGAGGGGGTCCTACGAGGTGCAGAGACAGGACTTGCCCATTCAGACATTCCTGAGCTCCCAGATTCAGGTCTGGGTAAAGCCTGATGTGACCTGGATAGGCTAGTAACCAGGGTCTTAATGTTTTCCTCCTCCTCTTTTGCTCTTCTATAGCCAGAGGTGATCTTGAATGCTCCCCAGGGTTCCTCCCTCTGTCCACTAACTCTCCTCCTGGGGCTGAAATATCTCCAAGTGTAGGGTTCTCTCATTGGCCCAAGAAGTCTCATTCCTTTTGGTTTTCATCTCTTGCGTCTGATCTGCTGATCTGTAAGGATCAAGAGTTTTTTATGGTTAAAATACACGTTTATAAATAAAAGTATGGGGATTTATACTTCTTCCCATAAGGTTTTAAGCTCTTATGAGAGAGGAAATTCAGCTTCTACAAGAGGCCTTATATTATGAATTATGTATATAGGGGAGTTTTTTTTTTTTTTTTTTTTTTTTTTTGGAGACAGGGTCTCACTCTGTTGCTCAGGCTGGAGTGCAATGGCATCATCATAGATCACTGCAACCTCGGATCCCTGGGTTCAAGCGATCCTTCTGCCTTGGCCTCCCAAAGTACTGGGATTACAGACAGGAGCCACGATACCTGGCCATACAGAAGAGAATTTTAAAATGTTAACTGTGTGACATCTATGCTCCTCAATTCTGACAGGAATGCTCCAGGCTCTGTCCTCAGCATCATAGGCGAAAATATCCAACAGCACTCAATGTTCCAAACTTGTTTGTTTTTCTTTCCCAAGAGGACTACTTTGCACTTCCCTAAGCAGTTTCACCTGGTGGTTCACCAAATCATACTCTTATCCAATAAAATTGTTGAGGAAATGATATCATAGGTGCTAAAGCTAATAACCTTTAGAACAAACCAGATTTCTGACTTTACCTGTTGGCTCAAAGTAGCTGGAATGTTTATTCACATTTCTTGACTTTGTTCCACATTTATTTTTAGAAAAAACCTCGTATTGATTAGCAAATCAATGACGCTTAATAAGATAATATATTTAAAACACTTAACACAGCTTTGACACCAAGGAAGTTCTCTCATTATGAGCTCTTCTTATTACCTGATCTCTGGAGAAGTCATCTCATTTATCATTCTCTGATGTAATCACAGAGAGAAACTAATGTCAAAGTTGTTGAATATGCCATACTTGATATTTTTAAGTATGCTCCTCTTATTTCCCCTGCATTTACTGCTTTCTAAAATGTTCTCAAATATTAACACAGAAAGAACTACATGAAAAGAAACTGCATTCTCTGTACATTTCGTGGCCTCCTTTACCCAGAAAGGGCTGACCTAGTTTCTTATTTCCACAGGGACATTTTGCACAGCCCACATACAGTTTGACTGTTAGCAGCCATGGCATGTCATATTTTTTTTTTAGCCAAATCTAGACATCCACACAACCCTAAAACTTGGTGAGAAAGCTGAAATCCTTCTTGGGAAATTGACTTGCAAGAAATTTGCCATCCATTTGGGCAGACTGCTCATTCTGGGATGGATCTCTAATGATCCCATGATCGGATTCACGTCAGGAAAAAATGTGTAGGCAACAGTTCTCTGTCTCATACTTGCTTGTCCTCCAATCAAGGATATAGTGTTACCTTTTCCTACCAGGGAGCTTTAAATGAGGATGAGCCGGGACAATGTCAACCTGGTCCAGAGGTTGTCAAATTTTCTTCCCTATCAAAATCACTTGGGACATTTAAGAAAAGACAGAATCAGAGCCTCTCCACTCTCACCCTCTGCCTACACAGAGATTCTAATTCATTAGGTCAGGGAGGGGGGTCTCAGGAATATGCCTTTTTAACTAGTGCACCAAGTGACTCATTGGCAAGTGATCCACTGCCTGAAATCTGAGAAACACTGGTAGGGCCTCTTCGCAGTCTTTCATTCAACAGCATTTACTGAGTACACAGGGTAAGATTGGACATCACGAACAAACACTAATGCAGGAAGTGTATTAGAAAGAATACAAATGCTGATGGTATAACATGGCCTTGCATGTGAGTGGCGCTGAATAGTTTTCAAAGCATGTTCATATCCTTTGCTTTCTCTCTGCATCAACTATGAGAGAGAGGCAGAGAAGTGATTGGTATTTCCATTTCACGAAAAAAGAGAACTTGAGTAATTTCCCCATTTCTATGGCTACTAGATGACAGACATGGATCATATCTAGGACTTTTGACTGCTGGGGCTGGAGGGAGGAAAACTGTAACAGGTATATTAATCCCCTGAAAGACAAGGGCATAAAGCTGTATTTACATGAATGTTCACTGCCATGTTTATCAGAGGGAAAAATTGGAAACACTCTAAATGCTCATCAATAGCAGCCTGTTTCTTTTTAAAAAAAACTATCGTGCATCCCATACAATGCAATATTCTGCATTCTTTTGAAAGGATAAGGCAGATCTTTATTAATATAGAAAAGTGTTTATGATGCATTGTAAAGTTTAAAAAATTGAGTTACAGAACTCTATGTAGAGAATAATCCTTTTATTAAAAAGTGTAAACATAAATGTAAAACTCTGAAAAGTCATTTCCTTCAACACATCTAGAGAGAAAGAGAGACAGAGACAGAGAAGGTAAGAGAGAAAGACAGAGAGAGATAAAAAGAGAGAGAGTAAGAGATATAGGTTACTGCTATTTGGCCTGGTACCCTGGGTAGGGAACAGGCACTGTTGGACCAACACTAATCAATAGAAAATTCACCGGACCCTAAATGGAACAGAGCACTAGGAGATAATTTCTCTAAATTAAGTTGTATGTGAATTTGAGAGGTATCTGGCATAGAAAAAAATAGAAAAAAACTAACCATATTGGGGGCGATGGCCACTGCTTGGGGGCTCCTTTCCTGAGCACCACAACTCTGTTCTTAACTGTAATTATAATACTTATTGGTCCTGTTCCTATGACATATCAGTGTAACATCAACGTACGCAACCAACAGTAATGAGGGTGTTAGTTTATAAGAGACAAATACTATTTTTAAAAATAATAATTGCCATGCACTTGTCAAAGGGGAATGTATTTAACAAAAAGATTTTTTTCCTCAAGTAGATAAATCTTTGCATCTTGAAGAACAGCAATTGGCTGGCTGGAAGGAAGGAAAAAATAAAAACATATATTTCTTTGAAAAATAATAAAAAAAACACCTTTTCTAACTCATAATTACAGAGCACCATAAAGACAGTATTTTATTAATATCTCTTGTATGCTTTTCTAGGACTGAGTAATGTGTATTATGAATATCATCCAACTTTCAACCAGTCATTGCGTGACTCTTCTGGGCAGGCCCTAGGGGTACGAAGATGACAAGACGAGGTCACTGTCCTGGAGAAGCTGACAGTCTTGTGCTTTATTTTTCAAACTGCAATAAATTCTGTTCACAATAAAACAAACATAGATGCATTCCTCAGATAATGGGCCTTTATTTGCAAAAAGATAAAGAAGCTAGTGTCTTTAGTGGCTGATTTATTATTTTTGACAAAATGAAATGCTTTTGTGCTTGTCCATACTAAAATTTATTTTTTTTTGGAAAACAAAAGACTACTTTTTTCTTCACTCTATCCATGAAGACAAAAACCCTAGAGGAAAATAACACTTCATTCCCAGAAGTGGAATGGTTTGTAACATTTTAGGTCATAGGCCCTCCCTTAAGAATGTGTTGGAAGTGAAGAACTGTCTTATGAATGCACCTGCCCGTGAAATACTGCAGACAATTTCAGGAGCTCAGGGACCACCTAGCCCATTCATGGACAGCAGTTAATCAAGTCCGTTACAGAAGCTGATTTTTATCAAATGTATATCTGGCTATATTTTTTTAGTGAATATTTGTAAAGCACCCATACCACGCAAAAGCTCTATGTCAGATGTGCAGTAGCAATTTGCGTTTTAACAAGCCTTCCAGGTGATTCCAGTGCATGCTAAATTTAGAGATCCACTGGCTTAAACCAAAATATGCCATACTCAGGCCCTGCCCCCAAAAGGTTCTGCTTTATTTGGTCTGGTGTGCGAGCCCAATCATTGCTTTTTTCAAAACGTCTCCAGGAAATTCTTACATGCAAGCATAGTTGAGACCCTTTGGTTTAAAGTGGAGACGTACTTTCTGTTTCCTGATAAACATTTATAGCCCAGAAAAAAAAGAAAGTCTATTGTCCACACCTATGTATCTATGGCTCCCAGCATGCATAGTGGCACTAGGCTGCAGCTTTAAATGTGTCCAGTATGAGAGGCATCCCTGCCTCAGTCACGTGAGCACTTTGGAGGCTGTGTTCCAATACCCACCCCCAGCCCCCACCGCTGCCAATTATTAGTAATTTACTGTTCAGGAGCAGAAGGCTCAAATCTTGCTTTCCAGTTAATTAATGAATATTAATGTCTCTTGTAGAGTTTTATTTTTTTTACGGAAAACATATCTCTCAGTACTCTATATGAAACTAGAGGATAGGACATTCATTCTTGGGGTGGAGGCTCTTAGCTTCCAATTGCTCTCCTTAGTGGCAAATAGATCAATTTTGGTAACTGATCAACCACTCTGTTAACAGTTTCCGTAAGACACATGTTTCACAATTAATGGAAAAATCTTTGTTTTGAAGAGTTTCTAGGCTTTCAGTTCACACGAAAAGCAATTTTTGCAAGTCACTGCTCTCTGGATTATCTGCATGAGGTCACCGAAGTCAGATAAAAGACATTACCTTGCCCAATAGAATAGTGTTTATTAAATGAATACATACATATATGTTATGTATATTATATATATAATTTTTAAAATAATGGCAGCCACCATTTTATTGAGCATTTATTATAGGCATGAACTGGATTGTACATATTACATACATTAATCAAATAATCTTTATAAGAACCCTTCAAAGTTATTATTATTCTCATTTTATAGATGATTGTTCACAGTTATACACTCAGGATTCAAACCCAGACCTTTCTGATTCTAGCATCTATGAACTTTTCACCATTATTACACAATTTTCTATAGCACTATGACAAATAGACTCAATATTTATGTCATGCTTCCGTAAGTTACCAAGAACTCCAAACTCCAGAAACTAGCTGCAAAATTCTCATCATCTCCCTGTTTCTGGGTTCCTATGAGAGATGCCTCTGTTGTAAGCTGGTAAAATACTCTCATTCGGTATTGGATTTATCTTGGCAGTGTATGAGAGCCTGTAGAATTGACTAATTCAGTCACACCATCATCTATTACTATAGTCAAGTAACTTCAAGTAAAATACTGCTCTAAGAATTATCTGCTTTCTTTGGTAAGTTGAAGAAAAGTTAATCATAAGCAAGAAACTGTCCACATAGGGCCTGGTTAATGTGACATGTCTTTGTTAAAATGAGGATTAAAAAAATCTGCCAAATCTTTACTTTGCTCAGTGACATGATGCTGACATGATTATGATCCGTGGGAAGGGAGAGTTTTAGGGAAAACACAATTCTGGAAACTACTTGCTATTTAACAACACCATGATTCTTCAAGTATTAACAATTATAATGGCTTGTTTGGCTTATAACACAAAAGGATCATAGAATGTTCCCTAGGCAATAAAAGCGAAGTCTTTCTTTTAAAAAGTTTTCTTATCTATCCACTTACTCTCTTAGAAGCCTGAAGGACTGCGTAACAAGTTCCTAATGAAGACGTTAGAAGTCCTTTGGCCCCACAGATTAATCGAGTTGTTCGGACTCACATGTGGTTGACAGTTATACAGTCCTGCATTGTATCTATAAGCCTGTTTCACGTCTTTATGTTGCAAATTTGATCCATGAATGATAACTTAAGCTCTCAACTTTACTACGTTGGATTATAGAAGTGCCTTTTATCATAAGAAAAAAATGGAAAATAATGAAGTGGGGAAAAGGAAAATTTCAATCAAAAATGATAAAATGCTTCTAGCAGCAGAGCCACTCCTGCCAGAACCCATTTTGCGATCTTCTCTTTGCTCTTCAGCCTGAAGGTCCAGATGAAGCTGGGGCCTCTCAGTTTGGTTCTATACACAGGGCACTCATAGGTGTGTTTGGTTTCTTGTCTGTCTCCGGGGCTGGCTTTTGCAAAGATGACTGGCATCGTGGATGTCAGCTCCTTAAGGCGGGCTTCAACAATGGTTCCTGACTGGGTGTCCCATCTGGCACCTAGGGCGAAAACGCAATGTTGTGGCATGTTGGTACTGATGATCTGCTTGTTTGATACAATAAATAGTTCCGGTTTGGTCACGTTAAAAAAAAAAATAATAATAATTTTGACCCAGTTTCTTTGTTTTCTCACAGCATCAGTGGCTTCTAAATGCTTATACCTCATGCTGATCTAGAAATGCCAAATTTTTAAGAAAGAGATGATGTCATGCTTGTTAGGAATATTGCTTTCTCCATCTACAAATAAATGCTTATTTATTACATCAAGGTACCTTTTCAGAAAATTAGAGTTTTTAATCCATACGATATTGATCCAGTCAGGAATCAAAGTTCTTGGTAAAAGAGATGCCTTAAATCAGCACTAATTACACCATTTTCATACTGTTTGTGCTATTCTGGGAAATCAGATGTGAAATAACTTAAAATCTAGCACAGTATTTTTAATGGTACTGAAAAGTGAAACAATCTAAATATTCATCATTCAAATTAATTTATGGTATAATTATTTAATGAATACTGTTATCTCTTTAGAAGCATTTTTCAAAGAATTTTTAATAATATAGAAAATGTTCAGAAAATAATTCTAAGAGGAAAAGAGCAAGATATAAAATAGTTCCCAATGAACAAAATATGTATACATAAAATATTAGAAACTAATATAACAGAATATTAGTAGTATTTATATATGGAAGGTAAGATTGTGGGTAATTTACATTTTCTTCTTTATTTTTTAAAATATTTTAAATATTTTATAAGGGCATATGTCTACTTTTTAATGAGAAGAAAATATTAGTTTGGTCTATCAGCTAGAAGAAAAATAAAAATTACAAGGAACCTGACAAATCATTCAAAGACTAAGAGTTGACTAATGGAAATGATGAATGTCCCCAGTCAGTCTCCCTAGAAATATTCATGGTCGGATGTAAAACTTTTATGAAAGAATGTCTGTGGATAGAAAACCACAGGAGTGGCCGGGCGCGGTGGCTCACGCCTGTAATCCTAGCACTCTGGGAGGCCGAGGCGGGCGGATCGTTCTGAGCTCAGGAGTTCGAGACCAGCCTGAGCAAGAGCGAGACCCCGTCTCTACTAAAAAAAATAGAAAGAAATGATATGGACAACTGAAAATACATATATAGAAAAAATTAGCCGAGCATGGTGGCGCATGCCTGTAGTCCCAGCTACTCGGGAGGCTGAGACAGTAGAATTGCTCAAGCCCAGGAGTTTGAGGTTGCTGTGAGCTAAGCTGACGCCACGGCACTCGCCCCAGGCAAGAGAGTGAGACTCTGTCTCAAAAAAAAAAAAAAAAAAAACAAAAAAAACCACAGGAGTCCTATAGCTTCCTTAGAAGTTTGATCTTATAAAATTTTGGCTTGTACATGATCCATTGTTTCCATGCTGAAAATAGTAAAAGATGCCTGGTACAAAGTGTGCTCTCCATAAATATGTGTCGAATGAATGAATAAATAAATGAATGAGTACGAGACGATTCCTCAGGTTACAATGAGTTAAGAAGTCACCACTTGACTACTTTGTTTTTACCCTTATTATAAACTTGCCTTTTTCTTTTTTAAATCAATCAATAAGTATGTTTATAAGCATTTGCTCTATAAATATTTGAATCATAATTTTCTCTAAGAATTCTCTAGGAAGATTAGCTTTAATATGCTTATAACAACAATACGAGTCCAACTAATGCTAATTGACATGTGTCTTAATGGGGGTGTGAATTTTTTATACTCTTGGAGTTTTGTGGCTGTTCCCTAAGACCCTTTTGTCCACTGACTTTCACAAGCAATTTAGAGCCTCTTTTTCAACAGATGAAAGTAAATCAGCCTATGATATTTCAAGATGAAACTGTATTTAGAAACATTTTAAATTTACTATTTAATTGCTAGTTTTTTCCATGCTTTCAGACTATGAAGAATTTTAGGGTACATTTAGGCAACACATGAAATATAATCAAAAATAAATAAAATATCAGGATCAGATAAAACTAGATTGTACAGATAAACACACACACACACACACATAACATAACCATTCCCACAAATATGCAAGTAATACTGTCTGACATAATTGGCTATAGGTGGGAAATAAACTTGGCTTTGAGCTTCCTGGAAAACGTAGCCCCCCAAAAAAGTCAGTTACATAGTATTCATTGTCCAAAAGAAAAAAAAAGTAGTTTCTCAGGTCGAGCAAAGATTTTACAGCATTCAGTTCTGAAAGAAATTACTCAGTGGATTCATGAAGGGAACATTTAACAGTATGGTACACAAACGACCTCAATACTACCTGTACAGCATATAATAGATATAGACTTTATAAAGCTGCTTCTTACTGTGTCCTTTCAAACAGGTCAATTTTATGATACTAAAAAGCAACCCAGAGAGATCAGTCTGCACTGAATCAAAATAATGCCCAAAGATGTTACTGCCTTAGATTTTGGCATGAACTCTGAATAAAACCTACATTAAAAATCAGAGTATGTGGATTGCTTCACATTTGATGATTCATTTATCAATAGATGCAGATATGAAGTGTCACTGACTCAAGGAGTTTCTAGCCAAATACTTTAAGATCAACCAAATAGTAAGGTTAATATTCTTTAATATCCAGGGCTAAACCAATCCATCATGAGGAGCCATTCTACCTCGACTGACAAAGGCCCTGGCACAGAAAGTTAAGTTTTGTTCAAACAGTAATCTTGGGGCTACTTTTGGACTGAATTAGTTTTTAAAGTGTTGGCTTATTTGATGTTTGTATGAGGTAAACCTGTAATCAAATGGGACAAAATATTTTGAAATTATCCAGTAAAATAATAACATTTAGACTAAAAATAACTCTACTCAAATTGAGCTTCACCAGTTAAAATCAGGCTTGGGCAATTTAACCAGCCTCTTCGAGCTTATTTCCACTTCGAAAAATGGGAATATATGATCAAAGGTCAAATGACATGAATAACTTGAAAGTGTATTTTACGTTATAAAATATCAAGCAAATACCAGTGTTTATCACATCTGTTAAAGTTTTTAAAATGACCATTAGAAATTTATTTAGACTAAAGGTTTTGAAAATGACCCTAATAATTTCCACCTAAAGTTCTTTACCCATTGTGATATTTAATTTCATGTGTCTACTTAACTGGGCTATGGGATGCTCACACAGCTGCTGAAACATTATCTCGGGATGTGTCTATCAAGTGTTTCAGAGAGAGGTTAGCATTTGAATTGGTAGACTGAGAAAAGAGGATGCCCGTCCCCAGCGCAACTGGGTACCATCCAGTCCATTGAAGGCATGAATAGACCAAAAAGTGGAGAAAGGGCAAATTTTCTCCCTGCTTGAGATAGACATCTATTTTCTCCTGCCCTTGGACATTGGCACTCCCGATTCTCTGGCTTTCAGACTTGGACTGGGACTACACCCTAACACCACTGGCTTTCCCAGGTGTCCAGCTTGCAAACAGCAGATGGTGGGACTTCTCAGCCTCCATCATCTAGTAATTCAATCCCCCATAATGAATCTCTTTCTACACATCTGTGTATCTCCTATGAGTTCTGTTTCTCTGAACAACCCTGCCCAGTACACCCATTCAGTTCAACAGGAATTTATTTGAGCACCTCCCAAATGCTGTCAGTGGGACAAAAGAAATGAAAACTGCTCCTTAATACAGAGGCGATTAGGATGCCACCTCTAGAACAACATTTTATTCAATGATAACATGTTATTAAATGATACAATGGGTGTTCCTGGCAATAACAACTCTGCAAGTTGAGAGCTGTTGGGGTTGAGAGGCTCCTGGGCTGATTAGGAAGACTTCTGGAGGTGGCAGGATGCCGTAGAGTGTTTCTCCTCCTCTCCTTAATCAGGGCTCTGTGATCTTGTCATACAGTTTTCATTAATAAATACTTAACAACTGGTAAAATGTCCAATGAATAATTTTTTTAATTGTCTCAGGATTGAGAGCTGTATTCCAGTATCTATGTGAGACCGATTTTTATTGCCTAAGCTTGAATCTTAAAAGATAATGAAATTTGAATCATTTTTACATTACACAGGAAAGGGAAACAATTTTCCTTTTGTGTACTGGGAGTGCTGTGTATCATGGTTAGATGTCAAGACAGATCAGGGTACTAATTTAACTATGTGTGAGGAATGAGAAAACTCTTCCACTTCTTTTAAATTTGGGAATATGTGTGTGTGTGTGTGTGTGTGTGTGTGTGTGTGTGTGTGTGTGTATGTATAGAGAGAGAGAGAGAGAGAACTTCAGAACTAAGATAGATAAGAAATGTGAGCAAAATTAGATTCTTATATTCATATAAAGGATGATATGATCTAAGAAATACTAATATACAGCCACTCAGGAGTAAAGTAAACCTGCTAATTTCTCAGATCAGCTGAGATCAACCAATTGAATCAGAAAATCCCGTCTGTTAATCACAAAATGATAACCAGGAATTTCTGTAAGAGTTTTATTTTTATGTTTTAGATTCAAATCTCATTTCAGAGATCATTTCTAAGAGAAATGACAGGATCCTCAAGGCTATTGACCTAGGTCCAACAGAGAATCTACTAGGCCCTTCTGCAGGGCATTTACATCTTTCAATTTGTACAGATCATTCCTCCTCCTTTCACACCTCCTTGTGGCTTCCCTTGGCACAGCTTCCCCCTCCCCTGCCCGTAGTCACATCTTTGACTTCAGACAGAATGGCATCTAAGAGTGGGTGGCTGATAGATACATCTTTAAATTTTAGCAGAATTCCCCAGTGTAGTAATAGTGACCATATTTTTGGATTTTCTTGGATAGGTCTTATTCCATTTCCTTTTAATAAAGGTGATTTATTAAATGTTTTTTTAAAAAATCAAATAATGTTAGCATACAGCTCATTATATCAAATTTGGAAAAATAAGAATTTATTTCCTAAAATTCATCTTAATTTCTCTGTCACAGCCCCTCTTCCACCTGGCAAGAAATACCCTCAGTCATTTGCGGTTTCCTTCCACTGCCCTATCCTGAGTCGGGGCACAACCTTGGCCAGGGCCAGGTTGCAGTGTGAGTGGTGTCCCCTCCGGTTGTGTGTCCATGCAGGTTGCTGTGGAGGTGTCCACAAACCGGAGTCCAAGTACCTATGGACCCAGTGGTCCCCAGTTGCTGCCAAAGTGAGATTAGAGCAGAAATTTTTCTGTTTGCTTTCTACCTATCTGCTGAAAAACACCTTCCTGTCATGCCTAACAGGGCTGTTGTAAGATGGAGTGGAGAGGGGCAAAGAGGAGGACAGGCTGCCCCAAAAGGCCAAGACCCCACCACCTCCGTTCAAGGGACCAGAGTCCTCTCTTGTCATGTCTCAAGGGAATCTCTGGGTTTTTCCTGGAAGAAATTCATTTCCTTTCACATTTTTGGCCAAAACACTTTATTTAGACCAAATCCTCATTTTATCTACTTACTCCCAAATCCTCTTTGTATTCCAGGATTTTAGGAAATGACAGCCAGGAAGTTTTGCAACCTGGTCCAGCTCTCTGCTTTGCCACCATCCTCCGATGAGCCCGGGAGCACAAACCTGGTTCTCTCTTGGGTAAGGGTAACAGAAAGTGGGAATATAAGGAAAAAGGAAAAATAGATTTACTGTCTCGAAATTATTATTCCCCCTCACTTGTACATAATTGTGTTTCTGCAGTCTTTTCTTTGTGTTTTTCCTGGTAATAAAACTGGAAAGACGGCAAACCCAAGGCCAGATGTTATATGCTACTAGAAAATGATCTTTCATGCGTTTTCCAAAAACGACCATGCACAGCATAGATTATTTCAGGGTTCGTTTAGTCTTCCCCTCCCCTCCCCTGGAGAACATTGGCCTCTGCAATCCTGCTCATGCACAGAGCCACTTGAACCAGTGTAAATTGCTTAATACTTATTCATGCATTTCACAACCGTCCCTTAATTGTTAACAACAAATCAGGTAGGTAGGAGTTGCATCATGGCCTCACTTAGAAACATTTTTTTACATCCCTTTTTCTCCAACAAGCTTTCACTTAACACTGAAGGAACAAAATTCCTACCTAATATGTGCAAAGACCAAATAACAATTATAATTAATTTTTGCATAAAATTGATTACAACATTTATGATAGGCTATTAACAATTAAAAGCAAAAAGTGATGCTAAGTAAGTTAGTTTGAAAATTCCAAATATTACAACTAAATATACAGATCATCAATGAATTCATATAATTAATACATATATAGAAAAAAAACGTTTATTTCCTATTTAACATTGGTAGTTATTTTCTGGGCTTGTTTACAATTGAATGATTGGGAGAGAAGGAAGCTGGCTAAATACATTAGAAGTGTAAATGACATGATATTTATGAGAATGTTTAACCTAGTTAAGATAATTTAAAATGAGTAGTACTTTAGCACCATCATTTGCTCATATTTGATGTGTTAAATCAATGTATGTATTACTGCAAAAATGTCAACACTTTTAGTTATTTTATTTGAAGGCAACAAAGCAACATTTTCTTGAATGATTTAATAATTCAGACTTTCTACTCAGATTGGACTTCCTCTAAATTAGTGTGGTTTGGTGAGCTATTACAGCCTGTGTATTTTCTCTACTTATATGACAGTTGCTTTTCCTGAACCAAAGGGAGGGATTGGGCTCACCTGGAAAATGAAATCCAATCAAATTCAACCCACCTGCAGGGGACACTGAGGTATAGCTGGTCGGTACACATCACCTTCTTCTTTTCTCCAACTTATTTGGCCTCCAAACTGTGAGATACTATCTGTTGTTTTATGCTACCCCGTTTGTGGTGTAAGTACTTAGTCACAGCAACCACAGGAAAATAAAACAAGGGTTTTAATGTGACAAATTTCATTCCAGTGACTTTGGATCCATCACATATTGGCCAGGTGCAGTGGCTCACACCTGTAATCCTAGCACTCTGGGAAGCCAAGGCAGGAGGATTACTTCAGGTCAGGAGTTGGAGACCAGCCTGACCAAGAGCAAGACCCCATCTCTACTAAAAATAGAAAAAAATTATCCAGGCATGATGGCACATGCCTGTAGTCCCAGCTACTTGGGAGGATTGCTTGAGCCCAGGAGTTACAGGTTGCTGTGAGCTAGGCTGACACCACAGCACTCTAGCCCAGGCAACAGAGTGAGACTTTGTCTCAAAAAAAAAAAAAAAAAAAAAAAAAAAAAAAAAAAAAAAAAAAAAAAAAAAAAAAAAAAAAAAAAAAAAAAAAAAAAAAAAAAAAAAATTAAAAAAAAAAGAATAAAATATGATGTGGTCTCATCTCCAGGAAAATGCCAGATAATATTTCTTAAAAAGAGGTTTGTTAAGAGGCTGTATTGTTAGGAGAAGGGCTTTTAAAACCCCAATGTATACTCTAAGATAAATGAAAGCATGGAGCAGAAAAAAGTAGATCTTTGAATAGGGTAATGTAGGTAAGATACACCCTATCTACTTCCTTTGGAAGTCTTGAGATAACAGCTTTGGAGACTCAAAAGAAGGTTTGGATTTATAACAAAAAGGAAGCAGTGATCACTAGAAGTCAGGATGAGTTCTCCAAGAACAGGACCTGTCAAGGTTGTCTTATTGCCTTTGATAGAGAAGACAGAGAGGGAGATGACATAAGGTAATAAAGTGTATGAGACTTTATTGAGACACTTGATAAATTAGCTTATGATGTCCTTACGGGCAAGATGGAGTGGTTGAGTTGGAAATTAGTGAACAACCATACCTGTAGAATGATGACCAATTATTGGAGCTGTGCCAATCTGCGTTGAGGTTTCTAGTGGAGTGCCACAGAGCATTTACAAAATTAAGGCCCTGTCCAACATTTTTATCAGTGAAGTGGAAAAGTCAAGCATTACCAAATTTGTGTTTGATGGGTCAGATGACTCCACCTGCACCTGATGTATGGTATTTGTTCTAGATGCCCCACTTAGGTAGGGCATAGGCAAGCCAGAAGACATTTGGGAGGGAGTGACCTGAAGGAGAGCAGTAATAATGTAATATGAGAAACCAGTGAGGTATTTGGGGATATTCAGCCCAAAGTATAGAGATCCAAGAAAAACATGAAAGCCAAGACATAGTGTGTTTTACTTGGATCAAAGGGTTGTGACCAGTGGGTCAAATGACAGGAAAGCAATCTCAGCTTAGTATAGGAAGAACTTTCAGGATGTTAGAATTCTTCAAAGAAAAAATTCTGGCAATGAAAATTGAAACTTAGCCAATCTCTATGGATTAATCTATAAATTTAGTAAAAATTCTAGAAGGATTTTTAAAGGAATTAACTTATTCTAAATGTATAGAATAGAGACCCATACATGATAAATTGATTTTGAAAAAGAGCAAAAAGGTAACTCTTGTCCAAACAATGATAAGTTATACCATAAAGCCACGATAATAGGATATTATGAACCTGGTACAGCCATAGGTAAATAAGTCAATGGAACAGAAGAAAGACTTCAGCAATAGATAACACTCAAATCAATGGCAAAACAGATGGACTGTTCAAAGGGTGTTGTTGAGGAGACTGATGGATGGACGATGAACGGAAAAATACAGTTGGAAAATTTATACAACATACAGAGGTGGGTGTAGATGGATTAAAGAACTAAATGAGAAAGATAAACTTTAAAACAAATAGAAGAAAATGTGGAAGTACATACTTTGTGATTTTGGGGGTGGGTAGAATTTACAAATAAAACCTGCAAAACGTGAAGCATTAGGAGAAAATTATGTGTGACTATTTATAAATTAAGGATTTTGTGTGATAACATATATAAAGGTATTAGATTTCTGGTGGGTTGGGAAAAGTTACTTGCAATATCAATACCCTAAGAGATTAATATCTAGGCTACATTAGGAAAACCACAAGTTGGTGGGATTAAGACCACTGGGACTTAATGATGCTATGTCTGAGGCTGAGAGAGGAGAGGAGGTAAAGGAATTGCCTGAGCAGAAGACTGAAATAAGGGCAGATGTTAACTGCCTAGTTGGGGGACATATATCAGCGATCTGGGAGTACAGCAAAGCATGCTCCAACCTCAGAGCCTTAAGGGGTCTCATGCAAGAAAAGCTGCGGGCGGCCTGACATGAAAACTTCTCATGGCTGTAGAGGTAGATTGAAGGGTCTCAGGGCTTCCATTGTTTGAACAGTGGGCCAAGTTCCTTCTCTCTCTTTCTCTCAACAATGCCTCAGTTAATATAAAACCAGTCTCCCACTGGAAAGCATGTAGTTACTTTGTTCCCTGATCAAATGGGTCACAGCTACTGAAGTTAGAGATTGATATCCATGTGCATAGCTTGAGCTTGGGATAAAATTAGTTAGTTTACCTTGATCAAAAGGATTGTACCTACTGAAGAATTATGTGTTTATCACTTCTAGAAAGGAGAAGGAAATTAGCTAGTACACCTTGTGATTTTTGGGGGAGCACCAAAACCTTTGATCATTGTATCCCATGATTTTTTCACATGAGATCATTGTATTTTGCAACATGGCAAAGAGAATAAAAAGCAAGTGCTGGGTTTCAGTCGCCACCACCTTGGCACCAGAGTGTTGGTGGTCCCCTGACTTCCCCGCTGTCTTAAATACTATTTCTGTTTCTGTGTCTTTGTTTCATTCATCTCTTGCAACACAGTCGGTCAGGGTACCCTGTCTGATAGGGTACCCTATCAGGGGATGTTGCGAACCCCTGATAACAAGTAAATATTTAGGATACACAAGCACATCCACAAGTAAAAGATAAAAAGCCTATCTGGGAAATGTTTCTATCAAAATGGACCCATGAGACTTTGCTTTCCTCATTCATTTACTCAATAAATATTTATTGAGTTCTCACCGAATATATTAGCACTGTTCTAGGGCCTGGGGATACAGCATACAAAATTCTCTTCCCTTATGGACTTTAAACTGCACAATGTTCTCTCTCTCCAATAGGAAAAAGAAATTAGTTTCTACTAAGTGAATTTTCCTTTTAAATTAGAATCATACAATCTTAAAGTTGGAAGGATCCTTAAGGTACATTTCTCTAAATTCATAGTTTTACACGATGACAAACAACATGCTGGGGCACAAGTTAGTTAACAGCTGACACCTTCCCAGTGCTTAGCCTGGAAGCCCAGTGGTTAGGTTGATTGAGAATGCCTAGGACTGAATCTTGGCTCTTCCTCTACAACCAGTGCGTGACCTTTGGCAACCTCTCTGAACTTCAGTATCTTCATCAGTACAATGGCACTAATGATGAGACTCAACATAAAATTGGCATAAAGGTTAAATAAGGTAATATAAAACAGAACACCTGGAACATGAAAAAAACTCAGTGTGAACTATTTTTATTTCTATACCTTGATTATGATGGTATGACTCAACAATTATTTTCCTGCACATTGTATTTCAAAAATGATAATACCTCTGGTTTATCAATCAACCAATGTTTTCTTTAAGTAATAATCAAAAAAGGAAGTATTATGCTTTCCCTGAGAGTGTACCTTAGTGGTGTATGAAATGCATCTCGTGGATTAATCATTTATCCTGTGTGTGAAATCTTAACTCAGGATGCTAGTGCTGGAAGGGATGTGAGACACCAGCTTGCCAGTCTCAGTCCTTATTCTACAAGGAGGTCTCTGAGCCCCACGGGAGGTAAGAGCCCTGCCCTGAGATTGCACAGCTAGAACCACAGTACTTTTGAATGAGGTTGTGAAACCACATGTAATTGTTGGTTGTTGAAAGATTAATGTTATCCACCTGGCTTTTTTAAAATGGTGTGAACTATAAGCATGAACAATGCTCACATAATCGAAGACCTACACTCAGGGGAATCATGGTCATTCCACGTACGAAGAATTGGCAAGACATTCTGTTGACTCTGTCATTCTTTGCTTTAGTAGGTGGAGCAAGTCAACCCCATTAGAATAAAGGTAAACAGATTCAACCCAATTATAAATGGAAGAAGAAAGATGTGCCCTCTGTCATTGATGGTTGCAGAACGTGGTGACTGCCTAGAGAGCCAAGGTGCAGCAAAGAGAAGTGTCAGAGCATGAGTTCCAAGTTCAGAACCATAGGGGTTATCGGAGCTCCCTTCTCAAAGGGACAGGTGAGTAAAAAGCCTGCCTTTGGATACCTGGAATTCATTAGAAAATTTTGGACTTTAAAATTTGTAAATTGTTATTGTCTGGTTAGTTAAGTTTCCTGATACAATCCGGCCAGGAAATCCATATTTTAAAGATCTCTCACCATTTTTTGACACTTTATAATTATAAACACAAACCTACTTACTCTTGTGGCTCCTGAGCTCAGCCAAAGCCAATTTCATTTGAACGTGCTGAATATCACCTTGTGTTTTTTAAGAGAAAATATTTTTCTTTGAATTGAAATGGACTGTTTCTGCATTGTAACTACTCATTTAGGTTTCGTTGCTCTTGTTGCTTTTGATGTTACTGTGTGTAGGTACAGCGAGAGACAATCTTAAGAAAACACGTTTGTTTAGTTACGTAATTAATGTCTAGAAAAATTTATTAGACAAGTGGTAGCCTTCTGACTTCCTATAATTTGGATAACCTAAATATTATTATTTTATGCAACTTTGTGAACGGTTCATATTTTTTATGGCTTTAATGATTCTGTTTAATAAAATTGTTAGTTCATGGGCCAGGTAGAATTCTTTATGTACCTTTTCTTGAGGGAGAAAAAAAACAAAACAAAACAGAAAGAAAGAAAAATCCTGCTGCAAGCTGGCAACTCTAAAAGGACTAGACTAATGGATTTATGAAACTCCCAGATTGCCGTAGAGTCACCAGCTGTGAATCCACACATGCCAGCAACATTTAAATATACAGTCTTTTTGTCTGCCTGGGCACACTCATTCTGGTAAATAGAATGAGATGACAGAACACCTTAGACTTCAACATGGGTCTGTGCTTAAAGAGAAAAAAACAGAGAACAAAACCAAACAAGACAATGTGTGAGTTGATTTTAAGGTTGATTTAAAAAAAAAAAAAAAAGAGTCTTTCTCCAGGTTTATCAGAATCTGGACAGCATTTTAACCCTCTTAATTTTGAACTCTTGCTGTGCACTCTGGCTTTTTATTGCAAAACAAATTGAGAGGGGCCAGAGGTTAGAGACCCAAACTGCATTTGGACTGTCAGTAAATACTGCTTCTCTTCCCCTGGAAATTCTTCAAAGGTCTCTCCCAGAACACAGGGACATTGTGCTGACACAGAAATGTTTCCTGTAAAATCCACAATATGCTCACCTTTTCTTGGAACAGGTTATAGCAAAGGCAGATTTTAAAAACTGACAAAAAGGAAGTAATCACCACACCCAGCGCTTCTCCCATTAAAACATGGCCATGAGAAGAAAGCTTGCTGTCTCATGACTGCAAGGACTGAGAGAGATTTTTCTACACTAAGCCATAGAGTGGAGAGGATAAAAAGGCCACCATATAAGCATTAGTCCCCACCTGAAGGAGGTAAAATGTTGGCAAGCAGACAAAAGGACAGGATTAGGGGGCAGATGACTAAAAGGTTGAGTGTGAGTAAGGGCTCCATTTCCTGCCTCACCCCTTTGCAAGGCAGTGAGCAAACAATGAGGTAGGTATTATGTTTACCTCTGAGTTGAGGTAACTAAGGCTCAGAGAGGTTTGACAATTTGCTCAAGGTCACACAGCCCTACCTGCGTGATTCCAGACAGGACAGACTGATTGCAAGCCTGTGCCCAGACTTGCACTGATGCCGCTACAGCGAGCTGCACTCCAGAGCGGATCTTACACTTGTGGCCGGTTAGGAAATGAGCCCAGCTTGGACAGTCAGTGGGGTTGACAGAGCAATTTCCAAAGTGGACAGGAAAACCAGCAATGGGCGGAGACCAGTCATGAGAAGCAGTTTGAATCAAACAGAATAATAACGGTAGGGAATGTCACTCTGGGAAATTCAGTGAGTGTTTTACAGCAAATATAGTGTGAACTAACAGGTGCGTAAGGTTCGTCTTCTAAAGGGAGGGGGGAAGAAGGTCGGAGGGTTTGATCTACCTGAGAATTTTTGACATCTGCTAGATGCTCATCTCCACACTACAAAACATGGTGCCGCAGTGCAGAGAGTTGGACGGCGCCCTAACGATGGGAAGAGACAAAACACTCGCAGAAGCAAAGGCAGAATATGGACCAAGCAGCGCCCCCCTGGGCTTTAAAGAAGGGGAAATCACGTCCACTTGACCGGGGAGAGGGAAGCGAGTCACGTGAAGAGCGTGTGGAGTGAAAAAGCAGAATGTGTCAGGCAGAGCACGCGGGTCCCTTGCTGCGGGGACAGGAATCAAGGATGTACCTGGCACCCAGGGCACGACTTCTGGTCATTTGAATGGGGAGGAAGTATCTGCTTAGTTTGGCGCCACAGCCCCAGTCCTAGGGATAGCCACAGGCGTCCTTTGGCACACATCTCATCTCACAAAAAGTAGCTTACAGTATCTAAACGCCCTGCTGGAAATGAGAACAAGAAAGACACAGAAAGGAACTGTCTTTAGGCCTCTTGTCGGCCAGGGGGCTGAGGAAGACTTGCCCCAAGGAGGAGGAGTGCTGATGTCACTAATGTCAAAACAGCAAGGGTAGAGTTTCTCCTCAACTGTTTAAACAGGTGAAAACTTGACATCGCTGGGTTGGTGTTTGTGTTTTCAGCTCTCGAGTGATGATTTTTCTCTGTGGCCTGCTTCCTCCCCAGGAGCTCCAGCTCACTGTGGGCGCCTGCACTTAGGTCTGTCTCCTGCCCCGCTCTTTGTCCTCTGATGCTTTTCCCACGCTGTTCCCTGCTTTGCAGAGGTTCTCCCTCCCTCCATCCTGCTTTCCTGATAACCTACTTGTGCTGCCAGACTCAGCAGAAATGTCCTCTGCTCCATGCAGCCTTCACTGGCATGCCCTGTGCCCAACAGAGTTGGGAACATCTTGTTTTTGTTACTATGACATCTTATATCTGCATGGAAGCAACCATCTGTGTACTGTATTTGAGGTTAAACGCCCAAATCCCCTATTAGCTTACAAGTGACTGAAAATCAGAAGCCTTCTCTCTTTCATTATTGTGTCTCTATCTGTCAGCGTGCTTTTGCACAAAATATGTATTCGCTATGTTGATAATATGGTGTGGTGGGAAGAGGGGATGCAGGTTTTGGAATTCAAAGACCTGAACATGAACGTAGGCTCTGCCACATATCACCTGTGTGCAGTAGGCTATCATATAACCTTTGTGATTCTAGTTCCTGCTATTTGTTATAGGAGTAATTCAGTCTACTTTGCTGTGAAGATAAAATGAGATAATGTAAATTCCTGGCTCTGAAGGAGCTCAAAAAAGATAGTTACAATTCAACTGATGAAATAACGAAAAGGGTTCCTATATTGAGCATCCGATGGTCATGATAATGTCTGAAGTAATTTGTTTTTCAATTGTTCAGCCGCGAGGAGGGGTGGAAGAAGGCCCTAGAGCATTGAGAAAGGCTGGTCTGCTTGAGAAACTTAACGAACAAGGTAAACTTTAAGTCGAACGATCATCAGCCTGATTTCCCCCCACTCTGAAGGAAGGAGCAGGCGCCTGTGAAAATGGAGTGTGTGGAATGACATTTATTCCAGAATGGAAGCACTGGCTGTGACCTGACAGTCACATCCTATAAAAGAAGCAGGGCACGAGGAGAACGCTCAGCGAGCATTGGATGGACATCCTCATTCAGACAGTTTTACTTCCCAGCCAAACCGTGGTGTGAGACAATCTGTGTGTGTGAGAACTGGGTTGGGTGGATGCCAGGGGAGTTGGGGAACTGAAAATGGAAGGGAAGGGGACCTCTGTTTGTGAAAGGAAACAAAATGAAACGGTAATAATAACAAGAGCCCCTGTGTTTGCATAGTGTGCATATGTGCACATACACACACACGCATATATATATATAAACCTGAAAATGCAAACTCATGGATATATTTTAAAAGTGTAGGCTTAATCATATGCTATCTTTACACGTAAAGCCCTGGTAAAGTGTTGGCAAGGATGTGGAGCAAATGGAACACTCATGTATTTCTGGTGGGAATGCAAAATGATACAGTCAGTTTGGAAAACAGTTTAGCAGTTTCCTAAGTAAACACACGTTTACCTTTTGACCCAGCAGGTCTATTCCTAGGTATTTACCTATGAGAAGTGAAAAGATTTGTGTGCACAAAGATGTGTACTTGTATGTTTGTGGCGGAAATGCTTATGATAACCAAAAAATGGAAACGACAAAATGCCCATCAGATGATGAATGGTTAAACAAGAAGTGGTACATCCATATAATGAGATCTGCTCAACAACATAAAGGAATAGATCGCTGACACATATTCTTATTTAATTCTGACAACACCACTATGAGGCAGGTGCAATGGACAGAGCAGGAAGCTGAGTCGCTTCAGCAGGTGACAAGTTGGATTAAATCCAAGCGCTATTAATACCAAGTCATGTGTGTGTGTGTGTGTGTGTGTGTGTGTGTGTATTCTCCAGAAGAAAATATACAGGTGTTTTCTATATTTTCATTATATATATGTACATTAATATATATTTTAACTATTGCTTTATTACCAAACAAAACATGCTTATTATAGAAAGGTAGAAAGCACCTAAGGAGAGAGACAGAGACAAACACAGTGATGTCCCTCATTAAGCCCAAACCAGAAGATTATTACTCTTACCGATTCAAGAAGTATTCACTGACAGCTGGTATACAGCAGGTGCCAGTGCATGGTACTGGCAAGGTGAGGATGGCAGGCAAAAGCAGATGTGTATTCTACCTCCACAATGTTTACTGTCTTTTGGAAAATATGTATTTATATTGTTCATTTGGAATCATCCTACGCAGACTGATTTGCAATCTTCTTTTTTACTTAGTAATGTGAAATATTTAATATTGATTTTAGAGTGTGATGTGAAAGATTATGGGGACCTGACCTTTGATGACGTCCCTAATGACAGTCCCTTTGGAATTGTGAAGAATCCAAGGACTGTGGGGAAAGCGACCGAGCAGCTGGCCAGCAAGGTGGCAGAAGTCAAAAGGAACGGTAGAGTCAGCCTGGTGCTGGGCGGAGACCACAGGTCCTGTCGAATGACTGTCTCTGGGGGTCTGGCACTAATGGCAAAGAAATAGAACCAGGACCATAAAAGAGAGAAAACATGACTGGAAAGCACTGATCAATATTTTATTCCAGATTTTCTGCCTTTTATAAAAGATGTTATAGGTCACCACTTTATTATGGAAACATAGACTTAGCTCTATTTGATGTCTTACATTATCTTTATTTTTATTCAGGGCACTAGAAAATACATAAAATATAAATGGATTTCATCAAAATATTGATCACAGGCTTACATTTCTACATAAATAAGCACTGAAGAAATTCATAGTTTATTGTGCTTAATTACTGATAATACATATGACTCAGTTAGGTTGACAATTAGCAAGTATGTGTTTTCCATTCTAATAGTAATAATTAGATTATTAAGTTTTGGATAGTGCACACACACACACACAAGGGAAAAAAAATCTGTGGTAATATTCCTTTCCTAGCAACTATTTTGGTCAGAATTCACAATCTGGTACCTTTCACAGCATCTTTTCCTTGTACATAATGACTTTGTTTAACAATTGTGTGTGTGTGATATACTATGTTTTATTCTTAATCTACAGTATGAGTTTTCTTGTTACTTTCTGGTGTGCACATGAGCACTGTAAGCACCATTGTTTTTACTGCTGAATGATTTTTCATCAAGGGATGACATCATTCTACATGTCCGTATTGTCAGACATTCAGGTTATATTGAAGTTTTCACCATTACCAACAATGTGGGAAAGACCGTCTACTCTCCAGTCCCAGGATAATGGTGCCAGGAGAGGCCTGATGAGGTCAAAATGGAGAAACACTCCTGTGGCTCTGGTGTGAGAGTCCATCACTTCAGGCCCCCTCAGTTCCCTCTTCCAAAGCCAACTGTTACCAGAGCTTCTGTAACGAAACTGCCATTGAGAAAGCAGGGCTTACTTTCTTTTTAATGTGGAAAAATTTGTAAGTGGAAGTTTTAAGAGTGGCAAATGGCCAAAGACAAGAAACCCGAAGGGAAAACAAAGAGCAAGCCGAATAGTCAATACCCGCACATCAGGCAAGTTGCTTCCACTTTGAGAATCTGAAAGTTCATCATTCTCTGAATGATACTTGAACATTCCCAAGTGGGAGATATAGGCTTTTTATAGTAAATCCTAGTCTTTTAACTTTTGAGCAAGATATTACTTAGATCTTCCATCAGGCAAAATGGCTGGACCTAGAGTAGTTGGGATGAACCTTGAGGGTTCCTGGGCTCATTAAAGGCCTGGAGGAGAGCAGAAAGTTAGAGTAGAAGATCTGAGCATGGAACAGAGTGAGCGAGTGCACTCGACATGCTGACGAAGGGGACGTAGAACTTCTGAGTGATGCTCCTCAATTACAAAAGCACTGGATTCCTAGAAAAATAGAAGGACTTTGTCATAATTCACTTGGGAGAATCAAGTATTTACTGAGAGAGATGAATGTGCAGAAAATGATCCAGATTTAACTCTGAGAGTTTAACAGTGTCTGCTGCTAAGGGATTTCTTGTGCAACTAGGGTTTTTACACACCTTTATTTTTTGGATAAGCTATAATTTGTAATTTTATTACAAGGTGGATTTTGAAGAAATAATCACCGATTTTTAGTTATGCTATCGATGTGAAGATAACTTGTTAGTAAATATTAAGTGTAAGCTGTACTTTCTCTACTGTTACAATTGTTTAATTGTCATCTCTAACTTAGAACTTACTAGAAATATCAGTACTTTAACATAAAGGAAAACCAAGTGGGAGCATTGAGTTAATAAGATGTATGTAATGACATTGCAAACCTGAAGTTCACACGAAATTTTTTCCTCCAAAGTTTGGCGATCGGAAGCATCTGTGGCCATGCCAGTGTCCACCCTGATCTCGGGGTCATTTGGGTGGATGCTCACACTGACATCAACACTCCACTGACGACCACAACTGGAAACTTGCATGGACAGCCTGTGTCTTTCCTTCTGAAGGAACTAAAAGGAAAGGTAAAAGGCTGTTGGGATTCTATCACAAAACAACACTCTCTGGTAGAAGTTCGGGAGGTGGAAGGGAAGTAAGAACCTGTATGCCATAGTATCCTTGGTGTAATTGCAAACCATTTTCTCTGTTGCTAGTAATCAAAGGGTTGGTTGATAAAGGCAGTAAGGCTCTCTCTGTTTACCTCTCTTGAAAGATTGCAAACTGACTTCATGTATATCTTTCCTTTTGATTCTTAAACTACCATTTTTAGTAGGTGGGGCAGAGAGTAAGCCTTTATAAACAAATTGGCAGAGGTTTAGAGGTTAACAGACTTGCCCAAGATCATATGCCAAGCCTCTAGTAAGGCAAGGGCCAGTACCAGGTCTCCTAACCCCTACCTCTTTCCACTACATGCTTACAAAATGTTCCTTTATATCACAGAGCCTTTTCAAAAATGGAGTTTTAAAATGTAGGTTACAATGGTTTGTTATTTAACATCTTTACTGGGAAAAGCACCTACCCAAACCATAAAAGAAAGAACTATTTCCTTGCTCTATAAAAATTTCTTTACTAAAAGATATAAAATTCCAGATTAAGATTTAACATTGTGGTTCATACTTTTTATTGACATGCGATACTATATCGATAAAAACAATTTTCATTGATACAATTGTAGTATGTTGGTCCTTATGATGATACAAAGAGTTTGAACCCCCTTATGTTAAATGCTCAGATGTAACATTTTTTAAACTAATAACCAAGCAATGGTTTTATAAACTTTCAAAATGTCTAGCTAGCACATGGGAACAACTAAGCCTGGCTCCAGGATAAAGCGGCTATCATTATATTATGGTTTGAGGAGCAACCAAAGGTCTGGTCAGAAGTTTCCCTCAGCTGCTCTGGGCCATCCTCTGCACTAAGGCCTTCCTGGGAAAGGGAGGTAAAGCAGGAAGCTACCAAAGCAATGGAAGCACACTCATTTCTTTATGGAAGAGTCCTGGGAAAGAAGAGCCCAGCAGAAACAGGGCACAGAGCAGGAAAATGCCAGTGGTTCGGGGTAGGTCTGGGCTACAGGGGAGGCTGGTAAGGCCAAAGCAATAAAGAGGAGGCAAGCACCCCCTTCTTCCTTTGGTGTTACCTTAAGTGATTTCCTCTAACTGTATATTCTAAATATAAGATATAAGCAATCCAACAAATGTCCTTAACTAAATGTAGGATTTGCACAAGAGAAGCACGTGTAACTAAATCGAAATTGCAATTTCAGGTCCCTGATGTGCCAGGATTCTCCTGGGTAACTCCCTGCATATCTGCCAAGGATATTGTGTATATTGGCTTAAGGGATGTGGATCCTGGGGAACAGTAAGTATATTCCTTGATGTGATTTACCTTCATATTTGTCATTTTGTGTGCCAGGTGTGATTTACTGAACAAACCTACAACAGAAAATTATTTCAAACAGCAAGTCAATACACTGCTCCCCACACATGTATACTCACACACGTATATATTTATATACAGGTACAATCATATGTATGCATTCAGGCCATTTATATCTTAATTGGCTTGATGTTAAAAATAAATACAAATAACACTACACTGGGATATACATATATACTCACAGAACCTAAATATTTTATATATTTTACAGTGATCTTTTCTTTAAAAGGAAACAGGTATGCATAGAGTCAGCTTTATTCACTATAGATTATCTTAGTATGTTTTCTTTCATAGCTACATTGTGAAAACACTGGGTATCAAATACTTTTCAATGACTGAAGTGGATAAACTGGGAATTGGCAAGGTGATGGAAGAAACACTCAGCTATCTACTAGGAAGGTATGATGTGTGTGTGTGTGTGTGTGTGTGTGTGTGTGTGTGTAACATAAAGACTTCCTATTGTTACTAACCAATATAAGTTATAAATAAAGTCTTTAAGTAAAATCATTGATTATTACTTTTTATACAGCAAGGTAAGAACTATATTTATCCACTAACTTTAAACCACCACTTTAAACTGAAATCCTTTCCCATTTCTTTTTTTTCTTTTTTTATTTCAGCATATTATGGGGGCACAAAGGTTTAGGTTATGTATATTGCTCTTGCCCCAGCCGAGTCAGAGCTTCAAGCGTGTCCATCCCCCCTACAGTGCGCACTGCACCCATTAGGTGTGAATATACCCATCCTCTTCTCCCCCCTCCCATCTGCCCAACACCTGATGAATGTTATTACTATATGTGCACTTAAGTGTTGATCAGTTAAAACCAATTTGATGGTGAGTACATGCGGTGCTTGTTTTTCCATTCTTGGGATACTTCACTTAGTAGAATGGGCTCCAGCTGTATCCAGGATAATATAAGAGGTGCTATATTACCATTTTTTTTTTTTTTTGCAGCTGAATAGAACTCCATGGTATACATATGCCACATTTTATTAATCCACTCATGTTTTGATGGGCACTTGGGTTGTTTCCACATCTTTGCAATTGTGAATTGTGCTGCTATAAACATTCTAGTGCAGATGTCTTTTTTATAGAATGTCTTTTGTTCTTTTGGGTAGATGCCCAGTAATGAGACTGCTGGATCAAATGGTAGTTCCAATTGTATCTCTTTGAGGTATCTCCATATTGCTTTCCACAAAGGTTGTACTAGTTTGCAGTCCCACCAGCAATGTATAAGCGTTCCTATCTCTCTGCAACCACACCAACATTTGTTGTTTTGGGACTTTTTTATAAAGGCCATTCTCACTGAAGATAAATGATATCTCATTGTGGTTTTGATTTGCATTTCCCTGATGATTAGAGATGTTGAGCATTTTTTCATATGTCTATTAGCCATTAGACTATCTTCTTTTCAAAAGTTTCTGTTCATGTCCTTTGCCCACTTTTTGGTGGGTTGTTTGATTTTTTCTTGCTGATTTTCCTAAGTTCTATATAGATTCTAGTTATCAGCCATTTATCAGATGTATAGCATGCAAATATTTTCTCCCATTCTGTAGGCTGTCTTTTTGCTCTAATTATAGTTTTCTTGGCTGTGCGGAAGCTTTTTAATTTGATCAGGTCCCATTTATTTATTTTTGTTGTTGCTGTGATTGCCTTTGGGGTCTTCTTCATAAATCCTTTGTCTAGGCCAATGTCTGTAAGAGTTTTTCCAATATTTTCTTCTAGCATTCTTATCGTTTCATGCCTTAGGGTTAAGTCTGTTATCCACCATGAGTTGATTTTTGTGAGAGGTGAAAGCTGCAGATCCTGTTTCAGTCATCTACATGTGGCTATCCTGTTTTCCCAGCACCATTTATTGAATAAGGATTCTTTTCCCCACTGTATGTTTTTGTCTGCTTTGTCAATGATTAGATGGCTATATTAGAATGATTTTATATCTGGGTTCTCAGTTCTGCTCCATTGGTCTATGTCTCTGTTCTTGCGCCAGTACCATGCTGTTTTAGTTACTATAGCCTTGTAGTATAGCTTAAAGTCTCGTAAATTGATGCCTCCCAATTTGTTCTTTTTGCTTAAGATTGCTTTTGCTATACGGGGTCTTCTGTGTTTCCATACAAAGCATAGAATTATTTTTTCTATATCTGTGAAAAGTGGTGTTGGTATTTTAATAGGGATTGTACTGAATCTGTAGATCACTTTGGGTAGTATAGACATTTTAACAATGTTGATTCTGCCAACCCACGAGCATGGAATGGTTTTCCACCTGTTAATGACCTCTGCTATTTCCTTCCTCAGTGTTTCATAGTTCTCCCTGTAGAGGTCTTGTACCTCCTTAGTTAAATATATTCCTAGGTACTTAATTTTCTTTGTTGCTATTGTGAAGGGTATTCTTTGATTTGGTTCTCAGTTTGACTGTTGTTGGCGTATAGGAATTCTAATGATTTCTGTACATTTATTTTGTAACCTGAGACTTTGCTGAATTTGTTTATCAATTCCAGTAGTCTCATGGTGGAATCTTTGGGGTTTTCTAGATATAAGATCATATCATCAGCAAAGAGAGACAGTTCAACCTCTTCTGCCCCCATTTGGATGCCCTTGATTTCCTTCTCTTGTCTGATTACTCTGGCTAGGACTTCCAGAACTATGTTGAATAGAAATGGTGATAGAGGGCAACTTTGTCTGTTTCCAGTTCTAAGTGGGAATGCTTTCAATTTTTCCCCATTCAGTATTATATTAGCTGTGGGTTTGTCATATATGGCTTGTAACATTTTTAGGTAAGTCATGTCATGCCTATTTTCTTAAGTGTTCTTATCATAAAAGGGTGTTGAATTTTGTCAAGTGCTTTTTCTGTGCCCATTGAGGGGATCATACGGTCTTTGTTTTTGCTTCTATTTATGTGGTGAATGACATTTATAGATTTGTGTATATTGAACCATCCCTGCATCTCTGGGATGAAGCCCACTTGGCCATGATGGATTATTTTTTTGATAAGCACCTGAGTTCGGTTTGCTAGGTTTTTGTTGAGAATTTTTGCATCTGTATTCATAAGGGATATCGGTCTGTAGTTTTCCTTTTTTGTTGCATCCTTTCTTGGTTTTGGTATCAGGGTGATGTTGGCTTCATAAAATGTGTCGGGGAGGATTCCTTCCTTCTCAATATTGTGTAATAATTTCTGCAGGATAGGCACCAGTTCTTTTTTGTAGGTCTGGTAAAATTCGGATGTGAAACCATCTTGTCAGGCACTTTTCTTTTTAGGAAGGTTTTTTTATTGCTGTTTCAATTTTGGAACTTGATATCGGTCTGTTCAGGAATTCTATTTCTTCCTCATTGAGCCTAGGGAGGGTGTGTGTTTCTGAGAATTTGCCCATTTTATTCACATTTTCCAGTTTATGTGCATAGAGGTTTTTATAGTATTCATAGATGATATTTTGTATTTCCGTGGCATCAGTTGTAATTTCTCCTTTTTTATTCCTGATGGAGCTTATTAGAGTTCTTTCTTATCAGCTTCTTGTTAATCTAGCCAGAGGTGTGTCTATTTTGTTTATTTTTTCAAAGAACCAACTTTTTGTTTTTCCAGTTTATATGCATAGAGGTTTTTATAGTATCCATAGATGATATTTTGTATTTCCATGGCATCAGTTGTAATTTAAAAACTAAGTTATCTGAAATTAGAGCCACCATGCCAGCTTTCTTTTGGCTTTCATTTGCTTGAAGTATGTTTTTTATCCCTTCACCTTGAGTCTGAATGCATCCTTGTGGGTTAGATGTGTTTCCCTAAGACAGCAGATACTTGGCTTGTGTATATTTATCCATTGGGCCAGGCTATGTCTCTTTAGTGGATGGTCCAAGCCATTCGCATTTATTGAGAGAATTGAGAAGTGGGGCAGATTTCTGTTCATCCTGTTGAGTTGAACTTTGTTGCTTTGTTTTCTCTCTTGAGCCATTGTAGTATCTGGCCTTTGGCCTTTAGCTTTTGGTTGATTTTACATTCATGAATGTGTATTGTGCTGATCCGCGTGTAACACTGTTTTGAGGACTTCCTGGAGGGCAGGTCTTGTCTTGGTGAATTCCCTCAGTCTTTGCTTATCTGAGAAGATCTTTATTTCTCCTTTGTATACAAAACTTAGTTTTGGAGGGTGCAGGATTTTAGGCTGGGCATTATTCTTTTTGAGAAGAGTGAGACTAGGTCCCTAGTCTCTTCTGGCTTGTAAGGTTTCAGTTGAGAAGTCTGCCGCTATTCGGATGGATTTTCCTTTGTAGATTACCTGCTTCTTTCACCTTACAGCTTGTAGGAGGGCCTCTTTGGGGGTTGTTTTGGTCAGTCTGATGACTGTGTGTTGTGGTGTCTTCCTGTTTGCAGTGAATCTCCCAGGAATCCTTTGAGCTTCTTGTACCTGGATATCTAGATTTTTAGCAAGGCCTGGGAAATTTTCCTCTATTATATCCTCAAATAGCTTATCCAACCCTTGTGTATTTTCTTCTTTATGCTCAGGGATGTCTATGAATCTCCCATTAGGCTTCTTCGCAAAATCCCACATTTCTTGTAGGCTTTGCTCTTTTCTCTTATTTCTCTGCTCTATCTCTGTGACTGACTTATTTAATTGAAAGGTGTTATCTTCAATTCCTGAGATTATTTCTTCTGTTTGATCTACCCTGTTCTTGAGGCTTTCCACTGTGTTTTGTAATTCCTTGATTAAATTCTTCATTTCCAGGAGTTCAGTTTGATTTTTCTTAAATATTTCAATTTCTTTAGTGAATTTTTCTTCCAAGTCCTGGATTATTTTTTGTGGTTTCTTTGTGTTGGTCATCCATTTTTTCTTGCATATCATTGAGTTTTCTTACAATCCATGTTCAAAATTCTTCTTCTATCATTTTAGTATTCTGAATTTGGTTGATGTGTATTGCTAGATAGCTGGTGTTCCCCTTTGGGAGTGTATTTTCCATTTGATTCTTCATACTTCCAGAGTTCTTTCGCTGATTCCTTCCCATCTGGATCAGCTGTTGCTTCTTACCTTTAGATTTCATTTGGATAATGACACACCCTCTTTAGTCTCTGAGCCATTAGGTGGTGTTTGTGGGTGAGATTACACCACACCCTTTATGATGAGTCAGTAGATGCAGTCAAAATGTGTGCAGAATGACTTCCCTGACAGTAGGTGGCACTTGCTGGGAGGAGTAGACTGCAGTGTTGTTTTTGGGTCCTATAACCAGCTCTTGTTCCTCTGGAGAGAAACTCTAGTGCCTCAGGTGGTGGGTGGGACCCTCAGACTTCCATGTTTGTCTTTATTCTCCACCTCAGTGGGCGCAGGTTGGGGAGTGAGTCTGGGCAGAGCTGGGTTGGGCGCGCCTGCTCTCAAGCTACACAAATGATGTTAGCAGGGTTCAAAGGTCTGTTCTCTGCTTCTGGGCAAAGCTGCAGGGAGGGAGTGGGAAATAGCCCCACTCAGCCGAAAAGTCTGTGTGTGTGGGTGGGGCTATCTGAGATTTGCAGTCTGGAGCAGGCCTCACTCCTTTCCACCCTCTCCTATTCTGCAGTTTCTCCCAGGCCTCTGCCAGCAGCCAGGACCTCAAGCCAGTGGATCTCCCCTGGCCATGATGTGGGCTGGGAGTTTCCCTGCCCAGGATCGTAACCTGGGCTGGGCGCATGGCCTTCCCATGGGAGGAGGGTTGCCCCACAAGCAGGCTGATCTGCCTCTGAAAGCACACACACCTCAGTAAGCTCATTCCCAAATATCGTTTTTTGCCCTGGGGCAATGCGATCGATACCTGGGTGTATGGGATCTGGTCTGCAGGCCTGTCCCCTGGGCCCTGGAGATCAATCCCTGATCCTGCCAGGGAGAGGAGTGCTGGTCTCAAGTCACCAATGAGGTGCCCAAATGAGATCAATTTGTCTTGGGATTTGCCCTGCTCTCCCGGAGTCACCAGGCAAGTAGTACCTGGGAGGGCTGGTGGGTGGGTGGGGAGCTCACAGTCTGAGTACCCCTCAGTCTGCTGCAGGGCCCCAAAAGGAAAGGTCTCGTTCCCTGCAGATGCCTCCAGGTGGTGGCTAAATTGTCTCTCTCAGCAGCTGCAGGTAGGGAAGGGGAAGGGGAGAATGAAGCAATATGGCACCTGCCCATTGGCTCAGGTCTGTGGGCCGGGAGGTGCCCGGAGGGAGCTGGGAGCCTGATGCCCTGTCCCCAAGAGGCTCACTGCTCACTGGCGGTGGCTGTCTCTGGGCTGATGTTGGCAGGTCTCCCAACCACTCAGGAGCTCACCAGCAGTCCGAGATGCAAGGGAGGGGAAATTTAACTGCTTTGCCTACTCTTGTTTCTGGTCTCCAAGCCTCTCGGAGGCCTTTCTCCTTCCAGTTCTCCTCCACAACTTCTTCCGGTGGAGTCTCCTGTAGTTTCAGGCACTCTTCCTTTGCACCCTCGTCTGATCTATGTTTGTGTGCCTGTTTATTTTTTTTTTTTTCACTTTCTTACAAAAGCTGTCTTTCTTGCAGAGACACTCTGACAGTTCTTTTAATCTGCTGCCATATCCTTTCCCTTTAAGAAAGAAAAGGCCAATTCATCTGAGTTTTGATGTTGATGGACTGGACCCATCTTTCACACCAGCTACTGGCACACCAGTCATGGGAGGTCTGTCCTACAGAGAAGGTCGCTATATCACAGAAGAAATTTACAAAACGGGTAGGTAAAAATCTGAGGGAATAGAAAAAAAAGTATATACTTGACCAATACATATTTGTACCTTCTTGACCTGAAAACCAAGCCCCAATGGACACTTCCAGAATGCCCATCAACCACATGATGCAATAAATAAAAGTGTTTCCCATTGGTCACCACCTCTTTATGTTCGTGGACAATCTTTCAAGTTGAGTCAGTACTGATTTTAAAATGTCAATTATTTTGTAAATTACATTATTACCATTTGTTGTTCTAGGGCTACTCTCGGGACTAGATATAATGGAAGTGAACCCATCTCTGGGGAAGACACCAGAAGAAGCAACTCGAACAGTGAACACAGCAGTGGCAATGACCTTGGCTTGTTTTGGAGTTGCTCGAGAGGGTAATCACAAGCCTGTTGACTACCTTAACCCACCTAAATAAATGTGGAAACATTATATAAAAATCTCATAGTTAATGACATAATTAGCAAATCTAATAATTTACTTAAGTCTACAGTTACCCTCCCACAGATTTGTTCTTTCAGAAAAGTGTTTTTCCCATTAGTATTAACTCTATTACTTCCCTCTTGGTTTGAAATTCAAGATTTGAAAATTCTAACTTGTGAAATTAAAAAGCTTGTATTAATATTTTCCATTTTGGCAAAAGACTTATCCTTAGAAATAGCATATATTAATTTTCAATTAAAAGTTTAGTGGCATTAAAAATGAACATACACTTAGATAAGCCCCCATATATAGAGTGGGACTCCTGGTACCAGAAGACAGAGCTACCCTATCTGCAAAGGTACCGGGTGTCCATGTTGTTCAAAAGATGTGATTTTTATAATAAACTCTTTATAAGATTATATTGTATCTATATATTTCTAAATATGTGCAACACACACACACACATATCATGTTCATATATACATCCTGCTTAAAACTACTATAAAGATTTAAAAAGTCACAGTGAAGGCTGGGCGTGGTGGCTCATGCCTGTAATACTGGCACTTTGGGAGGCTGAGGCAGGATTGCTTGAGGCCAGGAGTTGGCAACCAGCCTGGAAGCCACAGATAATTTTAGGTGAAATCCTCATCTGAATTAGCAGATCTTACACACAAAATAGCAGTTTGATTTCTCTGGCTCCTCGAATTTTTTTTTTTTTTTTTTTTTTTTTTTTTTTTTT
>RJWJ010004885.1:0-72224 GCA_004363605.1 Indri indri
GAAAGATTAAAACAATAGCCTGACAAAGAGAATATATCTGGAAAGTATTGCTTATTGTGTATAGAGTAAAGCTGTTTAATGGATGTATTTGATAATCCTTTGTATTTATAAAACCATTTATACTTGTACATATTAGGGATGACAGCATATGAATTGCAAAATTGGCAACTTATTTTCAGATGATTCACATGTTGAATCTCTGTTACATGTTTGTTCTTGTTCAGAAGTAAAAAACATCTATACTGAAATATTTTAATATTCAAAAAGTTCTCCAAATATTAACTCTTTAATTCTAAAACTGAATTTACATCATTACTTTACATGAAATGGAAATTAATAGGTCACTTATTTCATTTCCTAGAAACACAATTCTTCACTGTAGTAAATCTAAAGACTGGACGTGTCCTGCGACATTAGAAGAATTCCCTAGTCTTTGGTATTACCCTTCCCAAACAGAACTACTCCTGACACCATGGTCAAAGACCTAGTTTTGGAGTCCAACAGATTTCATTTTAAATCCTGGTTCTATTATTTAGAAGTTATGTGGACTTTTTTATCTTTATATGTGAAATGGAGATTATAACATCTTCCTCCACGGGTTGAGGGAAGACTAAATGAAGTGCTGTATCATAACAAGTGTAGAGCACATTACCCGGCACTGGGCACAGAGTAAACATTTAATAAATAGAAGAGAATATAGTTCATTCAACTAATCCCAGATATGCAAGAACTCTGGACATAATTTGCTCAAACATTCTTATTTGCCAAATATCTCTTGTATATCCTGAGCTCATCCACCCATCTTTACAAAGCGCTGTCTTTTGAGCTGGACATTATAATAGTTATTAAAACAACTCCGGATCTACTTTTCCTTTATGTTGGCACCATTAGCCATATCATGCTTGTAGTAATAAAAAGGAATGATCTTCTCCCATTCCAGATGATAGCAATGAGGCAAGAAATAGGAATATGATTCATTTGGGGGAAAAAGTACTGTGTCTTAAAAGAAAAAACATTATGGGTATGATCACCTAGAGTAAAAGGTAGATAGGTAACTTTTCTAGCCTAGCTATAATCCTTCCACAGCTTCTCTCCTGAGTACTCCCAATAATTTCCTTTCATTAAACAAGCATTTATTGAGTACCTACTGTATTCAGTGCTGTGGAATAGGCTTGAAATTTAACTGTTACAATTGCAAACATTCTCTACTTCCACAGAGTTCTTGCCCTTTCATTCTTCTCTAGCATACCACACATCCATCACTTTCTAACCAAGTAAGTTCCTATCTAAAGGTTTAAGTTCACTGTCTGGTCTCTATTTTTCTTTTTAACCAGCTTCTCCCTCTGCCCTTCCCTTTGCCCCAGTCACCCTGAGCTACTTGCAGTTCTACTGTTTCTCACTCTATCTAAAGCATGGTTCTCAACTTTGGCTGCACAACAGAACCACTTGAGTAGATTTTAAAATTCCTGATGTCCAAGCTGCAGCCTAGAGAAATCATGCGGAATCTCAAAACAGGGATCAAAGTTTCAGTTATGTTTAATTCTGCCAGGTAATTCCAATGTATAGTCGAGGTTGAGACACTCTGCTTTGAAGTCTTACTTTGCAACTCACTTCTTTATTGCTTCACTCCTCCTCATCCAGCAAGACACAGCTCAGCTATTCTTTCTTCCTGTGAAGTCTTTCCTGGACCCAACTAACCTTCTACACTGGCTTGGGGCATGTATTCATTTTCTATTGGCTGCATTACAAACTTAACATCTTAAAATAATACCATTTAATAACTCACAGCTCTGTAGGTCAGAAGTCCAAGCACAGCATGATTGGGTCCTCTGCTCAGGGTCTCACAAGGCTAAAATCAAGCTGTCAACTGGCTATGTCTTCATCTGGTGAGATCCATTTCCAAGCTCTCTCACCTTGTTGGCAGAATTCATTTCCTTGTTGTTGTTGGACCACGATCCTTATTGCCTTGTTAGCTGTCAGGGAGAAACTGCTATAAGCTTCTAGAGGCTGTCATCAGGTCCTTGCCATGTGGCCTCCTCCATAGCACCTCTCATACTTCCAGTATCTCTGACTTCAGGAAGGGCCCAGTCCTTAAGGGCTCACCTGATTAGGCCAGGCCCACCTGGATAATCTCCCCTGTTTAACTTAAAATTCGACTGCTTACTAATCTACTCATGAGAGTGCTACCCCATTATATTTATCAGTTCTGCCCACACTCCAAAGGAAGAGCATATCCACAGAGTGTACATCAGAAGGTGGGAATCTTGGAAACCATCTCAGAATTCTGCGAATTTCCATCCTGTGGTACCCAAAGGGCGTTTGCTCACCACAGCACTTACCGCATTGTGTTCCTAGTTCCCTTTCTGACTCTCACCACACTTTGAATCCTAGGAGGACAGGGACTATCTCATATTCGTATTTGTCTTCCCAACACATAACTCAAAGCCTGGAACAAGGCAAATGTTCGCCAAGGGTTTACCAAGTATTCATGCCATGCGTATGCATAAATTAGACCCTTTTCCTATTAGGAAATAGAGCAAGCACAAATTTGGGTGAAACCCTAATTTAAGGTCTTAGGAAAGATACAACTAAGTCAATAACTTCAAAAAGTTAAGAAAGGGTGACTTCAAAAGCAGGCTAATAAACATAACAGTATTTTTTACTTTGAAGATTTTAGTTAATTTCATTGCTTATAAAATCACTGTTGTTTCAAATTATGTGCAAATTTTTTTCCATACTTATTGCCTTGGAACCCAAGAGTCCTTTTCCACTTAGCATCCTTATTTTGATGGTTTCAGGAATCAGTTTTCTCTCTATTGGCCAACACGCCAAATGTATCGTTTCTGTGATGTGCGGCATACATGCCAATTAACAGTAATCAATTTACCCTTATATTACAATCATAAGGTTAAATGTATAAGGCATGTCTTCTGCCTCGAAGGCACTTAGACAGGGAAGAAGGGAGTCTTTGTCACTATGCTGCAACTCCAGCGCTCCTCAACCCCTGGCTTTACACAAGCCACTTAATCTACACTGTCCTCATGTTTTTCATCCTGAAAACAGAGATGGCAATACTTTTCCAGATGTATATGACACAAGTTAAGCTAAGTTATGAGGAGGAGCTGGTACAGAATAAATAGCGCTATTTGATAAAATTCCAAAAATTCACCCTACTCCCACCTGACCCAACTTTGAGAGACTGGCTAGAGAGAAAGGAAAAATAAATTATATATTTACCCCTCTGCTTATAGGAACTGGTTGAGGAAAGAAGATCTAGCTACCTAAAAATTTAGTCTGATCTGAAGTAAAGACGAAATTACAAATTCAAAGTTTATTCTGAGGTACATTGCTGATGAGGTCTGAAAGCAGGAAAATGAGAAAAGTGTAACTAAAACTACTTTATACAAAGTTAAACAATAGGAATTGTTTATATTACTGTTAGGAAAATCTTTCTTTTTTATAATATAGCTCTAGACCAGCACTGCACAATAGAAATATAATGCAAGCCATATGTATAAACTTAAATTTTTTAGAAGCTGTATTAAAAAGAGTAAAAAACACTAGGTAAAATTAATTTTAATGTATTTTATTGAACCCAATAGATCCAAAATATTATTTCAATATGTAATCAAAATAAAGTTATTAATAAGATACTTTACCTTTTTCATGCTAAGTGTTCCAAATGGTTTTTTTTTTTATTATTATTTTGATAGATTTAGGGGTACAAGTGGTTTTTGGTTACATGGATAAATTTTATAGAGATGATGTCTGGGGCTTTGCTTCCCACAGCACTTTCAGTGTGTGCATCATTTGAATAGGGTTCATTGTACAAGATAGGAGTTTTTCTTCCTTCATTCCCTCCCACCCTCCTCCTTTCCAACTCTTCAATGTCCACTGTACCTCTCTGTATGCCCTTGTGTTATTGTAGCTTAGCTCCCACTTATAAGTGAGAATATGCGGTATTTGGTTTTCCATTCCTGTATTACTTCACTTAGGACAATGGCCTCCAGTTCCATCCAAGTTGCTGCAAAAGACTATTTCATCCTTTTTTATGGCTGAGTGGTATTCTATGGTGTACATATATACTTAGGTTGATTCCATATCTTTGCATTTGTGAATTGTGCTACAATAAACATTCAATTGCTATAGTAACTTATTTTCCTTTGGGTAGATACCCATCAGTGGGATTGCTGGATCGAATGGTAGATCTACTTTTAGTTCTTTGAGAAATCTCTATTAAGTGTTCAAAATCTTATGTGTGTTTTATACTTACGGCATCAATTTAAACTAGCCATAATTCACACGCTCAATAACCACATGCCATGTCTGTGTGTGTTTGTGTGTATATTTATGTAGGTGTCTATCTGTGCATATGTTTTAACTTAAAAAAACTCCTAAATCACCAGAAAGACAAAAGACATAGTTTCCCTTCACGCAGGTGGAAGGGGATCTGTCTTGGTTCACCAAAATTTACCTTGGACCCTTTCTATTGGACTTGAGTGCTCTATGTGATATTTATCATTCTCTCTTTTTCACTCTCTCTCTCTCTCTTCCCCCCACACTCCCACTAATGATACTAGCTCTGTTCTGGTAACATAGTGGGGAATTTTAAAGGAAGGAAAATAAAATATCCCAATATTACCCCTCTTCTGAGACTAGAGTATCATTTTGAAGAAGTGACCAGTTATATGAATAGCAGAGACCCAAGGCAGGCCTAGGAGGAACAGGGGAAAGAAAGCAAAAGCAGAGCGGTAGCTACACTTCATTCTGATCTACTCCTTTTTCTCAGATAGATTATTAAAAAAACCCTTCAAGAGGAGGCGGATGCTTGGCTATATCTTCTTTAATTACTGATACTAAAAGATCATTTAAAGCCCAGCACAGTAATGTGTGCCTGTAGTTCCGGTTACTTGAGAGGCTGAAGCAGGAGGCTTGCTTGAGTCCAGGAGTTCAAGGCTGCAGTGTGCTATGATTGCACCTGTAAATAGCCACTACACTCCAGGCTGGGCAAAATAGTGAGACCCTGTTATTAAAAACAAACAAAAAATGGTCATTTATTTACTTTTCGAGAAAGGAAGGAAATTGGTTAGTGAATGGACTAATAATCTGTGAGTCTTCCCAGTGATAAGCCAAACTTCTTACCTTAACTCTCCATTGGCTTTCTGCCAAGACAACTTTCTATGCAGAGTCTGATTTGATAGAGTAGCAGAGTGTCTATGAAGAATATAGAGATGTCAGGTCTTCTAGAAATAGTCTGAGAGGTAGAGAAAGTAAAATATTTGTTCAAGTATCCTGGTTAGCAATTTTCCTTTTTTTTTTTTTTTTTTTTTTTTTGAGACAGAGTCTTATCCTGTTGACTGGGCTAGAGTGCAGTAGTATCATCCTAGCTCACTGAAATCTCAAGCCCTGGGCTCAATCAATCCTCCTGCCTCAGCCTCCCAAGTAGCTTGAATTACAGGCATGCCCCACTATGTCCAGCTAATTTTTCTATTTCTTGTAGAGACTGGGTCTCACTATGGTGCTCAGGCTAGTTTCAAACTCCTGCTTCAAGTGATCCTCCTGCCTGAGCTTCCCAAAGTGCTAGGATTACAGGTGTGAGCCACCACAACCAGCCATGGTTAGCAATTTTTGAAACCTTTCTTAGTGCAAAACCACACATACACGTACACGTGAACATGTATACACATGTGCCCAATAAGAAGAAGATAGAGAAGCATTACTATGAATTAGGTAATTCAGTAAGTGTCTTGACTTTTTTAGGCTACTGGGTTTCTATTTCCTCAACTAGAGCAATGTTAATAACCCCCTAGTGATCCAATTAAAAAGAGAATGAATGTGCTGCACAAAAACTGAACCAAAAAACCAAGCTTCTTTAGCCATCATGATCTGACCCTGTGGGAGATATGCTCCCCTGAATGCATATGCAGTTTCAATCAATACTCTAACCTTGAAATAATTCAACATGACATTTGATAAATTGTGTGCATGTGTGAGCATATGAACCCAGGCACACACATATGTACATAAGCATGTTCTTCATATGTGAAGATAAAACTATTCATGCTGATTGCTCCTAGTGTGTGCAGATGACAGGTGAAAGGGCCACCGAGAGGCCAAATGTCCCATCCTCATGAAAACGCCATCCCTTCATTTGCAGCTGCAGTTGCTACTTTCCAGTGCCTAAAAGAGAAAGGACTATGCATAGACGAAGCTTCCGCCAAACCTCAGCTCTAGGACTTAGAGCCCCAAGAAAGAAGTCTTCACCCGATCAAAAAGATATTTGGGAAGATGGTAGATCAGAAGAAAGCTCCTTTTACACAGCCTTTTGGGTAAACCATAATTATTTTAAGTATGAGTTGTAATTGATGCAAAATGATCCTATCCTTGTAGACCAGATAAAATAAGGCTCAAATAATTTCACCAGTTATCAAATAGCTGAAGTCTATCTAATGAATTATGTTACGGCATTGTCTGAAAAAAAAAAAAAAGAGATGAAAAATCTGTGATCCACTCTGAAAACATTTAGGGATAAATTTGAAGTTCCAATTCACTGAACATATCTGTAAAGTTTATTATAACTCCAAAGTTGACAGTTTAAATTGGCTTCTTCCGGAAGATTGGAGTGTGTAAATTGCATAGAAACGGAGAAAAGGGCATTGTTTCTCACCAAAAATGAGCTCACTTTTAAAGAAACTAGTTCAAAACTTGAATTATTCTATTTAATAGACGTTACCTACCACAAAAAGATAGTGTGAAGTGTGACAATTGCAAGTCATGTGTACTCTCTGTCAAAATATTTCTCAGATTCTTTCTGCTAAATAGCCATTTCTGGTCTCCTCTGTGTGTCTTTTTTGTGCAAGAACTGTGTTTCCTGTACTTTAAAATATGAAAGTTAAAAATGTCAAGAATGTTTTCAGGTCAGTGTATTTAACTGATTTTTTAAACTTCTACTTTTATTTTTTTCAAACAGACAACAACCATTAGCATTAACCTGTTTATATAATGTATGTTTAATGAATATTGTCTGTCCATTTTATGAGTCTAAATAAATATTCTTTATATAGTAAGTGTATATATATATATATATATATAAAATGGGTCTTTATGAAGAACAGTTTCGTAAATTAAAAAAAAGAAACTCTAGAAATATTTAAAGATCTGCTACTAAGAAATTAAAACACTTAATTTTAAAAGTTGCCATGGTTTCATGAAAGAAGAACCAGGGAAATTTTGAAAAATAAGAGAGTGTTGTAATCTATTTCACCAACAATTAAACCATATCATAAATCTACCATAATGAAAACAGTTTGGTATGCCAAATAAGCAATTGAAATTTGAAATGCCTTTAATTTTTAGCTGGAAACTCCATTCTCTATTCTCCATGTCTCTCTCATGGTTTTCATTTTTTTGCTGCTGTTTTTCACCTTGAAAAGCAAACTCTTTTGGGAATCCACTAAAAATAATGTAGGCTACTTCTGAGGTTGTCTGGCCCCAGCGATTACCTTTTCCTGCCACCACTATAGAATTAACACCTTGCAATTCATAGAGTATAAGCAATGTAACTGATGTTCTAAACCCTGTACACAAGTCCCTGTGAAATACCAAAAGTGTTACAGTAGCAATTCATCAACTCTAAGAGTGCCAACCAGAAAACACGGTTCCTACATGATTCAGCAGCAAGACAATTAGACGTCGTCTACCAGAGCAGGCTGGTCATGATGTACTGCTCCTGACAGATAGGGAACCCTCCCTCACATCATGTAATTAAGCCTGTTGCATTCATCTCATTTACCACTAAATCTTCATATAAGATAATGCAATGAATTGATTTGTGAAGTACCAACAAGCAATGTATTGTCATAATCAAAGATGTTTATTCCACACCAAGCTCTCTTATCTCCAGGCCTTTGCACGTGTTCTTCCTTCTGACTAGAACATGCCAACAGCACGCCCTGCCCTCCCTACCACCTTGTCCTTACCATCGCCTACTCATTGCTTGAATTTCTTTTGAAGAATACACGATTTATTCCATCATGAGAATTTGCTTAATTTCACAAATTTTCTTCCTTCTCAGTGCAGACATGACTTTCTTCAAAGGCATTCCTATCTCCCAAACATTATATTAATTGGGAATCCACTAAAAATAAATTGTCACTCCTCTCTTCTTAGAGAGTGCCCTATGCTTATGCTTACCATAGCCCTTATAACTAGACTGTGTAGCAGCCTCTTTGTTTCTCTACGTCCCCTACTGGACTGTAAACTCCACAGGACAAGTACAAAGCATGTTTTAGCTAAAGACACACTCTCAGCATCTAGAGCTATTGTGCACAATATTGCTAACCTGCAATGCATATTTTAGCTTCTTTGGCAATATAATGATATTAAAAACTACACTTGACACTAAGGGTACTTACAAAATAAATAAGATATGCACAGACTTCTCCTTAAATCCATCTACTTTTTTTTCTATTTCCAAACCATAACCAGGCCACCATCACTTCGCACGGGGATTCTAAGGAACCTCCTTACCAGGATCCCCACTTTCTGTCCTGCTCACCTTCATGTTTTAAAATGCGAATTGAGTCATCATATCATTCACCTGATTAAACTCTTCACTGTCCACTGAACTTGGGACAAAATATCAAGTTCTAAACATGACTCATAAGGTTTGGGATAGCTCCCCCCCCCCACCCCCGCAGCTCCATCTCTCTGCTAAAGTTCATGTTCACCACGTGTGTTCCCACTTCGAATGTTCTTTCTTTGACTAGGACATTCTCTGTCCCTCCTCCCACCATTAATACAATCACCACACACCTGGACAAGCCATTCTCACCCTGCAGGTCTCAGAAGCCACCCTCTTTGCCAACATGAAAAAAAACCTCATCCGTTATGTTCTTTTATGGAAAAACACATTTTCCCTTTAAAGCATTTTTCCCAACTGGGAAATTCCCAATTTCCCAATTGTAACTTACTCAATTCATTTTGTAATTGTATTCCCTTAGTAAACTGTAAGCCTCATGAGGGTAGGAATCACACCTATTTTTTTTTTTACCACTGTATATACACACAGTGTTCAGCTTGGCACCTATCTTATAGTAAGTTCTTGATATAAGCTTTGAATTAATGAATGAGTAATAAAAGTGGCAAATGCAGAAGGAACTTCAAAGAAAGAGTGGTTATTGAGAATCAGCCCTATCCTGCCAGGGGATCTAGATTGTGCTTTGCACTGTAAAAGATGTAGCAGATTTAGAAGAGGGAATTTCCAGACATTAAGATTTTATGTAACAGTATTTTTTCATATAAATTTACAGAATGTCACCAACTCTTAATTTTTCCAAGTAATAGAATTAAAACCAAAAATGATTTCACCTGGGATTACCATAATCTGATATTTACAAAGACATTTTAACACTAAAAAGAGTTTTTTTAACAACTCAAAATAAAGGACAATATTTTAAACCAGATGAATTTAACCTATTAGATATAAATTATCCCGGGATGTGTGTGTGTGTGTGTTTCTTCATTTCCCTTCAGAAAATTTCAGCCAGATCTGGCTCTGATTCATGAGCCCTTAGTAACCACTAACCTGGACAAGAGGCAGGTTGAGGTAGACCCAAGGCTTCAGGAATGCTCCAGACATATTCCAAAAGCAATAAATAGCCAGAATGCAAGTTTGTGGAGGGAAGGAAGTGTTAATTAGATAGTAGAAACAAAATGCCTGGATGATTTGACAAAAATGCTTTCTCCCATTATCCTTGGTTCACATGTAGAAATACTAGCATTTCCAGTAGGAGGAGAAGCTGACAAAAACAGGAGGAGGAAAAGCCACTAGCCGTTCATCAGGAATGTGGTGAGCAACTAGTATGTGCCTGCACTGTGCCAGGTACAGGATGTGAGCAGGGAGAAAGCAAGAGAAATACCTTCTGTGCGTCCTTCACAGGACCGTAGGACAAGATGAGAGGCTGTGATATCGCCACGTGCTGGATTCAACAGCATCAGAGAAGCTGGAAGTAGACACAGAGTGTTCAAGTTATGACTGCAGAAGAGAAAATGAAGGCTACAAAACAGCCAGTGGGAATCACCCTGGTTCTCCGCTCCTCCTGTTCGCATGTACCTGCACCCACCCAGCCCTAGGCTCCCGGCGCGTCAGGAGAGGAAGCAGAGGCAGAAGGAAGACAGCAGAGCCCTGGGGCAGAGCTTTGATTCTTTTTCTCTTCCTTGCTCCATCGACGTGAGAGTTACAAAGTGTAGAATCACTCAAGGCATCGTCACCTCCTTTTGGACAGCTCAGCCGGCCTCTGCCCCACTCCAAATACAAGACTGATGATCACATTTTTCATCATTACACAGAAAGGGGGATTATAGTAGCTGCCACCCACTCCCCATAAATAAAGAATTGGAAAACAAACAAAGAAGGAGCAGATCAGTCTGAAATAAAATCACCTATCCAACCTAAAGATTGAAATTTGAGTTGACCAGCCTAGACTATTCAACCAATTACTGTCCACTATTAATTTTATTACTCTGAGTGATTTGCCACATTCAGAACGCCCCCTTTTCAGAGGAATCTTCTTTTATCCTAGCAGGTCTATAATACAGAATAAAGATGGACCTCACTTTACTCAAAATCTCTTTTTCTCTATATCAATTCTATTTTATTTATTTATTTTCAATAGATTTAGGGGGTACAAGTGTTTTTTGTGACATGGATGAATTGTATAATGCTAAAGTCAGGGCTCTTAGTATACCTGTCACCAGAATGGTATACATTGTACCTGAAAGGTAATTTTGTATCCCTCCCACCTTCCTAGTTTCCAATGTCCCTTATACCACTTTATGACCATATATACCCATTATATTTTAAATGCACTTGAACTTTCAGAGCCTGCTATTTACAGGAACTCTTGGGTATGCTATGTGAGTGCTGAGTCAATGGTACTGTTTGTTCATTTTGCATGTACATGGTTGATTGTGGATGCTGCGTACAGTGGGTTAGTCTGGAGTTGTTCCTTAGGCCATAGACACTTCTTCAATGAAACCCTGCTCCTGGGACTTTCACTACGCATAGGCTGCTTCAGCAACTCAGTGGTAAGTCCTTTTGTAAGGCAGAGTCCTTTGTGAATGTGGATTACTGCACCTCAGTTCATTCTTTGCTTCTATTCAGAATTTAGAATATTGATTATTCTTTCCCCAGTGTATATCTGTTCTACATTGAGTATTAGAAGACTTGGTTTTCTTTTTTTTTAAAGTCAATCTGCCAATCTCTTTATTTTATTTTATTTTTTTACATCCCCATTTTTTTTTTAATTTCACAATATTGTGGGGGTGTAAATGCTTTGGTTACATAAATTGCCTTTGCACTGCCTGAGTCAAGTGTGCCCATCCCCCAAACAGCATGCACCGTGCCCTTTAGGTGTGAGTTTACCCATTCCCTCCTTCCCCCTCCCACCTGCCCCATGCCCGATGAATGTTACTTCCACACGTGCACATAAGTTTTGATAGATTAGTACCAATTTAATGGAGAGTACATGTGGTGCTTTTTTGTTGTTGTTGTTGTTGTTGTTTTCCATTCTTGTGAGACTTCACTTAGAAGAATGGGTTCCAGCTCCATCCAGGATAATACAAGAGGTAGTTCACCATTTTTTATGGCTGAATAATACTCCATGGTATACATATACCACATTTTATTAATGCACTGGTGTACTGATGGGCACTTGGTTTTTTTCCACATCTTGGCAATTATGAATTGTGCTGCTATAAACATTCGAGTGCAGATGTCTTTTTTATAGGATGTCATTTTTTTTCTTTGGGTAAATACCCGGTAGGGGGATTGCTGTATCAAATGGTGGTTCTACTTTTAGTTCTTTGAGGTTATCTCCATTCTACTTTCCACAGACATTGTACTAGTTTTCAGTCCCACCAGCAGTGTATAAGTGTGCATATCTCTCTGCATCCATGCCAATATGTATTGTTTTGGGACTTTTTGATAAAAGCCATTCTCACTGGAGTTAGGTGATATCATTGTGGTTTTGATTTGCATTTCCCTGATGATTAGAGATGTTGAGCATTTTTCATATGTTTCTTGGCCATTAGTCTATATCTTTTGAAAAGCTTTTGTTTGTGTCTTTTGCCCAGTTTCTACTGGGGTTGTTTGATTTTTTTTCTTGCTGATTTTCCTAAGTTCTATATAGATTCTAGTTATCAGCCCTTTGTCGAATGGATAGCATGCAAATATTTTCTCCCATTCTGTAGGTTGTCTATTTGCTCTGATGACAGCTTCCTTAGCTGTGCAGAAGCTTTTTTAATTTGATCGGGTCCCATTTATTTATTTTTGTTGTGGCTGTGATTGCTTTTGGGGCCTTCCTGATAAATTCTTTGTCTAGGCTGATATCTATAAGAGTTTTTCCAACATTTTTTTCTAGAATTTTTCTGGTTTCATGCCTTAAGTTTAGATCTGTTATCCATCATGAGTTGATTTTTGTGAGTGGTGAGAGGTGCAGATCCTGTTTCAATCTTCTACATGTGGCTATCCAATTTTCCTAGCACCATTTCTTGAATAGGGATTCTTTTCCCCAGTGTATGTCTTTGTCTGCCTTGTCAAAGATCAGATGGCAATATGAGGATGGCTTTATATCTGGGCTCTCAGTCCTGTTTCATTGGTCTATATTCTGTTCTTATGCCACTACCATGCTGTTTTGGTTACTATAGGCTTGTAGTATAGCTTTAAGTCTCTTAAATTGATGCCTCCCAATTTGTTCTTTTGGCTTCAGGTTTATTTGGCTATATGAGGACTTCTCTGGTCCCATATGAAGTGTAGAATTATTTTTTCTATATCTGCAAAAAATGATGTTGGTATTTTAAAAGGGATTGCATTGAATCTGTAGATCACTTTTGGGTAGTATAGACATTTTAACAATGTTGATTCTGCCAATCCATAAGCATGGTATGGTTTTTCATCTGTTTATGTCCTCTGTTATTTCCTTCCTCAGTGTTTCATAGTTCTCCCTATAGAAGTCTTTCACTTCCTTAATTAAATATATTCCTCAGTATTTTACTTTCTTTGTTGATGTTGTGGAAGCTATTGAGTCTTTCATTTGGTTCTCAGCTTGACTGTTGTTGGCATATATGAATGCTGCTGATTTGTATACATTTCTATTCACTGCCTCACTCTTCTTTAACATATATGTAGCCTCATTTCCCACCCATGACAATTAAGATGACTGCAAAGCACTTGGCCTTTTTTGAAGAAGGCACCATAAAAATACAAAGCCCTGCTTACCTCTTAGTTTTTGTTCACTAGTTTTCTGAGTCTCTAAAAATCCTATTTCAATAATACAAGCCTACATATTTTAGGTTTAAACTTCTCTTTACATACAAACTTCAAAACCATCTTCCCACTCCATTTGCATCTAGTATAGCAACTAGTGAGACAGTCCTGATGTCCAGCCTTGTTTCATACTTATGCTAGTTTGCGATGACAAGTCTTCTAATATGAAGTAATAACAAACAGTATAAAATATTTCAAGAAGTTTCCCATGACACTAGAAAGAAAAACTGTGTAAAACTTAAATGCCCATTAATTGGGTAATGGTTGGATAGATGCTACCTCCATGCTGTGGAATGTTATTATGTGGCTGCTATAAAAAGAATGTGTTGAGTCTGTACCTAACCATGGGGATATTCATGATATGTTACTATTAGGTTAAAATGAAACCAAGTTTCAGAGAAATGTGTACAATATGGCATAATTTTTGTAAAAAGCAGAAATAAGTATGCATAGACATGTTTGTACATGCTGGTATGAGCAAAAAGAAAGGTCTGGAAAGATGCACACCAAGCATTTAAAAGGCTGGCCTCATTGAAATGGCAATAGCGGGAGAGGTGATAACTTTTTCATTATGTACCTTGGTACTGTTTCACATGTTAGAACCAGTGTGTGTTACTTTTCATCATAAAATAATATAATAAATATAATTTTAAAAGAAAATAGTTATCATATTTTAAATCTAAAATGAAATCCCAAAGCATGAGAATTTGGCTGATTTAGAAATGTGAATTTTGATTGCTCTATTGGTAAAATCCCAAATATCATACATAAACGGAGACAACCTTAAATTTTGTGCCAATTTTGATCTTGAATATTCTTGGAGATGATTGAACCCTGCAGCTTTCAATACAAAGAAAGGAATTTTGATACCAACTAAGCATTTCCAAGCTCCTGTTCTCAGGTACTTTTCTTCATGACAGGAAAAATCAAAAGCTTGTAAATCAGAACCAGGATTTTCTGAGAAAATTCCTGTTCTTGGTTTTCTCTGCCAATTATCTGTCCACTGACAAAGAATTAAAAAATAGTGTAAGTGATGTGACATTTTAGGTGTAAGAAAAATAACAGACAAGCCTATAGTGAGCTGCCAGGTGCACAGCTACTTAGCACCTTTACAGTCTTGTCATGAAGTGAAGTTATGACACTAAGTTTTGCTGTAAGATTCTTCTTTTCTATGGACCTTTGATTCAAATTATTCTGTGATGGTTCTCCCTCTTCTACTCCACAGTCTAACCCCCACTGCACATCTCAATTTCCCATCCTTCTTCCCCAACACATGAACAAAAAATCTTCCTCCCTAGCTGAACTACAAACGCTTATTTGCAAAAAGGAAACAGTGTTTTCTAAATTGTTCAGCAATGATGGGGGACATTCTATAGTTACAAAATTATACCCTCCTAGAGTTCTGAGACTTAGTAACAATGGTACTCCAAGAATAGGAATCCAGCTACCAGGTTCTGCAGGAGGTATAAAATTACTTTCAGACAGGCACTGGATCACAGGAATGCAAGTTTAATCATAACCAAGTTGAAGGAAACCTTCACTGATTCAGTTTTTACTTTAATGTCACCTTGCCCTGTTCCAGAAAACCCCTTTGGTATTTCCCTTTACTGGCCAGGATGATCATATGTGACTCATTTGTATGCAAAATATTTTACAATATCAGATTGTCACATGACCCAGCCTTTATTCAGACACTTTTCTCTCCTATCATCACTCACCCGATCTTTTCTTTCTCCTACCTTCCCTTCCTTTACTCCTTTCTTTAATTTCAAAATAATAAGGAGGTACAAACAAATGTTTTAGGTTACATGGATCACTTTTGTAATGCTTGAGTCCCAGCTATAGATGTGCCCATCACCCAGATAGTGTTCACTGTACCCATAAGGTAGGTTTTTGCCCCTCCACTCCACTCCCCTCCCCTCTGGTTGATTTACACTGAGTTTTACTTCCCTCTGAGCACATGTGTGTTCAGCGGGTAGTTCCAATTTAATAGTGAGTACAATTTTCCCTTCCCTTCATAATCCTTTCCTTCACAAAGGTCTCTGTTTCTGGCCACGCCTTCTTTCTGAAGCAGCACTATTTTTGTCTCCGAAACAACGACGTCCTCCAACAAGCCACCCCAGGTTTGAGGTTGACTGCAAAGCCTTGATGTCACAGTAAAGGAAGCCCTCGCACACAGTAGGGGCTATGTTAACTATGGCCAAGTTAGTGAATTTTAATTTTATTTACATTAGAAGGAAGAGTGAGGAGGAGTTTATCATACAGAGCTGTATTTTCTTTACCAAATCTCCCTACCAAAATGCTTAGGGACATTATCACAAATACGCTGTTCATTCACTTAAAGATTATTTATTTAACAACTTTCAAACATTTGATATAAAGTCATCCCAAGAGCAATAAACAAACAAATGATAGAACAATTGTAGATATTCAAAAGATCCCAGAGGTGTTGGAGAGGAAAGCAGAGGAGGGATTCCTGAGCTGATGAGACCTTGGTGGATGCCTGCAGAATGCGGTGAGGCTGGGAGTCAGTGGTACTCGTCAATCCCTGGCTCTCTGCTGTGCCCCATTCGCTTACCCTCCTCACCTGAGGTAAATCCTTAGACGTGCACTCAACATTGCTAAGAAACCGGGAAGCCACAGTTCTCGCCCTAGATGTGTTTCTAATGTGGATCAAAGGACTCCCTCCTTGAACCCTGGGCCAATTATAAAACACATAAAAATGGAATCTTCTCTCGTTTTGGTGTTTTTTTAACCATAAAAAAGTATTATTTTTTTCTGAGTAGCTATGTTATCTACATTTATGTATATTTCGAATTTAGTTATTCTTTATTACCAGTTTTTTTAATTCAAAAATTATTTTCATTCCTATGTTTAGATTATATCCATAAAACTAGAAATATATTTTTAAAAATTTTAATGGAGTAATTATTTATACAAGTCATGGTGATCATTGGTAAAAACATGCTACAATGTGAGCAGGATAATCTTCCTATGTCACAGATGCAAGAAAGATGTGAAGTCTTGAAAAAAGAAAATGTATTTGGTGAACAGCTCCTGGGTATGTGGGCCAATCTCAGCCAATTAGAGGCTATTCATTAAGGCCCAAAAAGTGTTGCCTGGGTAGCCGATTAATAATGGCACAGACCTCTTTCAGGTTTCATGACAGGGCCTATTCTTTGCCAAATGTATCACATTTGAGAGTTTGTAGCCTGTTAAGTGTACTCATTAGGAAAAAAAATAATTATAATTTCCTGAGTTTTAGGGATTATTTCTTTGAAATTCTCTACAATTTCCAATAAACTCCAATTTCCCAATACCTTTAGAATATAAAATAATAGACTTAATTCACTAACTAGTAACTGTCTAGAAATATTTGCCATGCATGTGTTAGCAAATGATTTGGTAAATTTGAAATACTTGATAACAATTACAGCTATCATATATATTCTTCTACTTTCTGAATTTTCCTCCTCTTATGTCTTCTGTCTTCTAAAACGGGGAAGGTTTGAGGTAATGCAAGGGAGAAGCTGGAATTGAGTTACTTTCTCTATTCCAACTTTTCCTTTCTTTTTGTTTTTCCCCATCCTTTCTTGTATTTCCTCCCTGTCTTCCTCTCTTCTCCACAGTGGTTATCATCACTATCAAACGTAACACACAACCTCACCATATAACCTGGCATAGCAGGTTACTAGGCTCCGGCGCAAGGCAGCAAACTCGTAGCCTGCCTTCTCTGCCCTCCGGGAACTGGTAGCTTCAACAAGAGGCCAAATATATACGCATATCCTTCATGCCCTCATTCCATCACCCTACAAACATTTATTGAGCACTTACTATATGGGAGGCTCTGTGCCAGGTGATAAAAAGGACAGAGTGGCCCTTAACAACAACCATCAAAATAATGTAGCTAACACATTAATTAAATATAAAGACCAAATGTCTCATAGATCAAAAGAGTTATGGAAGTCCAGAAAAAAAAAAGAGAGACTTCAAACTGTTCAAACTGAAGGGATCACAGAAACCAAATAGAATATAAACATAGAGAAAAGGAGTCCTAACGCCACAAATACTGAAATCTGACAGACAAATTGAAGTAACTCCATGTCCCTTCTTTACTATGTGTCAGATAGCAAACATATTTTTGTGGTGGTTTGGAGACGTGAATGAAGAACTCGATCCAAAAGCCTGTGTTTAAGTCCTAACTCTGCTCACTTCGCTAGGATTAAATATGATTAGAAATTTAAACTTTCATCACAGATGTATTATTTGTTCCTGAAATTCTAAGTGATTTTGCTAAATTTCATTTATTTGTCCTTTACAAATAGTATTTCTTGCCTTTGAAAAATAGAATTATTGAGAGAGGAAGTAATAGCATCATTTTCATCAGTCTGTGTAGTAAAACAAAACTAAAGGTCCTGTCTTTACAATAATTAGAAGACCCAGAAAAGGAACTCAAACCATAAATACACTTCATGACATTTTTTTTTTTCTCACAGACAGGTAGAAGACTGTTGATATTCTTAAATATCACCAGACCTATACATATCAGACCTGTGGGTATATTGCTGGACGTGATGTTCTTGATGGAAAAATGTTAGTTTGTTTTTTAAATTCTGACTCAGCTTCCTTCCAATATTTTTTAAGTGTCTTTGTGTAGTTTTCAATCTAATTATTTACCAAGTAGAAATGAGAGAGGATTCACTCTGGAAAAAGTCCATTTTAATGTAATTGTTCTAGTGGTTAGCATATCCTAATATTTGTCATCTGTTGCTCTTGCTGTGCATTCAAAGGATTGGATATGATGCCCTTAAAAAAAAAAAAAAAAAAAAAAACCCTTGGTATTGTGTAATACAGCACCATTTCATTGTAATGCAGAATGCATAGCCTCAAGTGTTTGCAACACTCTCCAGCCAATTCCTTTCACACTGAAAATAGACATAGGGCCAATGTGAATGCAGCCTCTTTTTTTTTTTTTTTTTTTTCCAGCTCCACTAATCTTGCAGCTGACATCTCAGCAAACAATTAAGCATTCAAGAAAGTTTACAAAATTTGAAGCCAAATTGCCAGCCACTCCCTACTGATAATGTCAAAGTCACATATTTTGCCAAAAATTTTACTAAGGAAATGTGGTCACTTTAAAGGAACAAACTAAGTCATTATTCAGAAGCAGAACCACCTGGACTAACCCAGGCTAGTTATTTAATTTATTCAAACTCTTTTTTGTTATCATTATCATTGTTCTTCGAAACAAAGACATTTTGGGGGAATCTTCACCGGACTTCATCTAAAATCTTTGTCATTTTTAAAATATTATGTATTTATTTTAAAAAGATCTGTAAAAGTCACAATGAATCCCCACACAGCTTTCTTTATGAGATTACAGGGAAGAAAGTTAAATATAGAAGGTTGCTCTTCCAGTTCTAGAATTTTCCATTCCTGGGGGCTGTAAAGAGATTGTCATCAAATCCCAGTTTAGGGGAAGGGAGGAAACATCCTGTCTCTGCTGTTTTCTTCAGAGTCATACTGCATCCTAAGAGTGTTACACAGAAGTACTTTTCTGGACCACAACCTGGTCAGCCCTCAGCCACCCCAGGTTCTAGCCCCACACATTGGGCTGTGTGGTCCTAAAGGTCATGGATGGGGATCTTTTGGGGAACAACTCCCCTGGCATTTCTCTCACATGATGGGAAACCCACAATTCTCACCTTGTCCCCCTGCAGACTGAACAGACTATGCAGTCTGTGCAGACTATGTGCCCGGCCTCTGCCCTCAGTCACAAGACCATCTTCTGTGACCGTGCCACAGTAAACCAAAGACAGCCCCCCATTGCCGACAGCTCTTCACTGGCTCCACTGTACTTGGCATAAAAGGGAGTCGCTATTTGGGAATTCTGGCTCCAACCCCTCTGCACCAGCCAAACATGTTTACTCAGCATCAAAATCCCAATAAGAGGATGAAGTACTTTCTAGATGCTGCTGTATAGGCGGGTGTGTCTGTGTATAAAGCACTTACTACATTTTAATCACCTTTGCCACTTCAAACATACCTTTGCTCCTTTGCTCACTCAGATTCTCTTTCCCTTCCTTCAGATCTCAGAACATTCTCTAGAAGGTTCTTCTCCATCTACTCAAGTACTTGATGCCTCCTCAGAATTTCAGTAGCATGCTGCCTTAAATGCTAATGACCTTCTTAAACATAAATCTCTTTTTCTAACTAAATGATAAGGCAGGGCAAGGATCTATAGGCAGTTTGTATGACAATGCTTGCCAAAGTGCATTCTTGGTATTTCAGAGAACTTTATTAATGATATGTTCTAAAAGCTATACCCTGAATAGAAGAATAAATACATTGATTCAAAATCGATGGCCTCGTAGTGACAAGGTTTAAAATTTTCATATGGAAATCACATAAAAACGTGTGGCATATAGAACGAGAAAGACTGCTGGCTGGATCTTCATTTTCTGGAGTATGTAGTCCTGAATTAACACCAATGTCAAGTTAACCACATTCTTTTTCCCTGATTCTGTCTGTCGTCTTGGTAAAGTTGGTTATCTTTACTGTCTATCAGTTTGCTCTTTCTGGGCAAAGGGAATTAAAATGTACCTTTCCTGGAAATGTGGTGATATTTTATAGTTTTGGAGAAGTATTTAAATAAGGAAAAATCAGGCTAATAAAATGTTCATTGTTATTTTCAGAAGGTATTTCAACAGAAACAAGATCGACTTATTCTTGTTGAAATGACTTTACCCTCAGACTGCTTGTCTACTGAAATTCAGAGTTTGGACTTTTCCAGTGAGTCTGACTCCCTGTCAGTTGCTTAGTTCTCCTTTGCATTATCCCCGAGAGAGAGACAGAGACAGAGATAGAGACAGAGACAGAGAGCGTTACAGGCCATCTGGCTGCTGCCCAGGCATGAAAAGATTTTATCTTTTTAAATCATTCTCTACATTCTGCATGTAACAATTTATTTGTTATTTTTTTTTTCTACAGGATACTTACAGAGCCCTAATGGCATTAGATACCCCACATTCAATGGGCTGGATGGCACTTGGTGGCACTGGCCTCTGAGGATTCAATGAGAATACTGTTTGGTTCTTTTTCATTTTAATTGCTGGAATGGCTGTGGATATAAGTTGCTTTGCACAAAAGGGTGACAAATAATGATGAAAGACACCAGAGTGCTCTCATGTGTGGCTTCATCAAGAAGGAGAAAAGAGATTATTGCAGCTGAACTGATCACATGGAATTTGCTGGGCCTTCCTTCGCCCCCCACCCCCACCCATGGCCACCTTGTCCCTCTACTAAAATGCAGTTCTTACAGTCTATGGCCCATCCAGTTGAATAACACACAAAAATTGATCCTATTAACAATGATCTTTAGAATGTTCAAGGACATAACGCCGCTTTTGTGAGGTTCCAGCATAAGCATCCTCCAATCCTTTAAGGAGCAAATTGTTTCTGGTTTTGTCGTTTTTCTTCTTAGGAAACTGTTGCCTCAAAACAGAGCTTCGGTGGGGGTGGGGTGGGGGAAGAAGAGCAGCACAAGCCTCCAGTTTAAAACAATGCTCTCACTGGCCTTCCCACAGCTCAGACGTCATTTATATTTTTCATTAACATTTTAATCCTTTGAAATCATTTGATACTAGGCAAATATGTTAATGCTGCAAAATCAATATGCTAAGAAAAGTGTCAGAGAGATAATAGGTAAAATTGATTATTTTATGATCTACCAGGTTTTCAATTGTTCTTTTGTTAAAAAAAAAAAAAAAAAAAACCTCCATTACTCTTACTCTTGCAGGGAGTATTAGTGATCTTTAAGAAAAGAATGAATCAGTGTCCCAAATTACTGAACATTTACGTGCCTGTGTAAGTCTGAATTTTTCACCCCCATTGCTGGTGGCCAAGTGGCTTTTATGTGCAGCAGCACTGATGAAACCTGGGCTTCCTCCTCCTCCTGCTGGGGTTACTCTTCCTTTTTCTCCGCCTCTTCCCTCTGCTTAAGGGACTTGCCTCTGCTCTCAAAGGCAGCTTTCCAAGTATCTGTACCCCATGTCCTCCCTTAAGCCTCGAGGCTCAGTGTCCCCTACTCTCCTCAGCCAGCCTTCAGGCACTGATGTCTGTGGCCCTGACTGCTGGCCCTCCCTCAAAGTTTCTTTGGTAGTTTTCTTACTTGAGCTGTTAGAAGCATTTTATGAAAGACTGTAACTCATAACAAGATAAATATCTGTGTGTATAATTGTGCAAACACTTCAGCAAGGGGCTGCTAGCTGTTTCTTGCCCTGTTTTAGACCTTTCAAAATAGAATCTCTCTCTCTCCCTCCCCCTACCCCATTCCTAATCAAGCTGCTACTTGCAGGCATCTTCATTATTACATGGGAGCTAATACACAGAAACTTGGGCTTTGTAGTCATAATATGCTAGCGGTGGTTACAGAATCCAGAGAAAATTCACTGATGATTACAGATAAAGGTTGTGGTTTTGAACTTCTCTCAATGGGCACTTTATGAATAACACCAGTGGCGACAATTCTACATTTAAAAAGAACATCTATAATTAGGCCTTGGACACACATGTTAATAAATGAGGAACAGCTATGTCTTCCCACAATAGAGGCTGATCATTTCCATCAGGGGATCAGAGTCAGAGAAATGTTTTCCTTCATTAAATTCTACTCATTCTGTTTTGGCTTTTTAAGTTCTTCGGAATCTAGGCAGGAGAAGATTTATTTGGAAGAAGGGCAGCCTCCCTTGCCCCTCCCCAAGCTAAATTCTGAGAGGAGAAAAAACGATGGGCCTTAACCATTTTCTTTAACCCCAAAGTCCCTTTGTGTGGCAATATGGCTTTCTATTGAAGGTTCCAACAGTGGGGGAGGATTCAGATCTGTGTACAGATAGATGAAGCCCCAGTGGCAGACAAAACGAGGTTTAGTAACTTAGCATTGCAAGAATTAAAAAAAATAAATAAAAGATGGAAGGTAGATAATGAAGACGAATCTGATTACAATTGAGAAGAGAGCTCTCAGATTGAAGAAAGCACCTTTCCATCACAACTAACTCCTCCTCATTGTGCTGTGCAATGGCATAAAACCCCTCAAATGGAAGTCCCTGTTTATCCTGAATGGTAACAGCTCATTTCTGGGGCGACCACTTTCAGGGTTTCCAATCACCCACAGCAAATAATATTTTGTGTTTAAAAAGCACAGACATATAGTTGCTGATGATTAGTTAAGAGGTTTCTTTGTGGTTTGTTTTTGTGATATATTATCAAACGGAAAAGTTAAAATTAATAATTAAGGATTTTTTTTGTCAGTCAGACTTTCCCAATTTTCATATTCTAAAGTAGGAGGTATGGAAAGACTTTGGAAACTGTAAAAAACTATAAAACAATGTACGATATCATCAGCATCCACTCTCCTGCTGCTTTGGTCAGGCGCTTCTCTTTTCGGAAAAGAAAACCTGGTTTTCTTGTTGATGTTGTCGCTACAAGATTTTTTAACAGGATCTTTCAACACAGTGAATGGAGTCAGTGGGTCCAGAACACACGCAGGAATGATTTCCTTATCTGTTTAAATTTCAATTTTCATTCCCCCCCCCCCCGCAAAAGAAACCCCTGTTGATCTAAATAATTTAAAATAATTTTTATTGAAAGTGGGAGGGAAGGTTCTTTATGTCAGGAAAAGGTCTCCTTTGAAAGCTCTGAAGAGTTGAGCATTTTATTCTTCTATCTCATGTACAGTGGGAGGGAAATTGAGAAGTTTGAGCGGGAACTAAAAGAACTCTTCTTTGTGCAGCTCCCTTTCTCCTGATGTGGTGTGTGTGTTCCAGGAAAGAGGACAGGCACTGAGACGAAACACAAAAATCAAAATGGATTTTACTCCGCCTTCAGTAAACAGCATGGCACAAAAGTCCATTGTGCTATGAGATAACTGCTAAGATGAATGGAGTTGGCTGTCACGGAGGTGATTGTGGGGCCGGTCTCTATTGGATCACAGTCCAGGGCTGAATTCCTTTCTGGTTCATCAGGGTCTGTTGGTACCACAGGAAGTGTCATGATCCTTTTTTTCACTAGGGCCAGATGGTGTCCTTTTTGAGGCCTTACTAATGCCCAGTTTTCCACATGTAAAACTCCTGGGAAAATGACCTAACTCACAGCTGCTTAGTGAGGCTTGAGCAGGTCTTTAGAAAGTCTTCTGTCAAGAACAAGAAGATTGTACCACTCGCGGGGTAAAGGGGGAGGCTCTGGCCAGAAATGTATCAATTACAAACTGTTTTTAAACTACTATCATAATTTGAATTGTGATTTGCACAATGTAGGTCTTCATAGGTAGTGGCTGAAAGGATATTTTACAAAAGCAACTAATTGCTAGGGATGCTAATTGTTTTCCTAGCAGAAGTTTTACCTTCCTTGAGAGCAGATGGCCTGAATAAGAAGAGAAAATGTGGTCCAGAAGGGTCGGGAAAGGACAAAAAGTGAAAGATTCCCTAGATAGCTGCAAGGAGCCTGGGGAGAGGGGAGGAGAGGGGAGGGACTCTGGTGTTAAAAAGAGCTGGAAAAAGTGGAAACTTTTGATGCATGTGGGTTGTGTTTACCAATTAATTGAATGATTGCCGAGGGCAGACGACTGCAGGTGTGGTATTTAGAAAGCAAGATGTCTTTTCTAGGAACTGAGTTATATATAGCGAGAAGACATCAAAGTTGTCATAGGGGTCAGTGAGATTCATACTGAAAGTTACTGTAGGATTTTTCTCCCACCTGAAAATCATCAGCAATAATTACCTTTGGGATAAAGCTACTCTTAATAGCTTTATCCTTGTTTTTGAAGCCTTGCTTATTTTTGTGTTTTGAGTAGTAATTGGTTCTTGCTTATTTTGCCCTTTGTGAGAATTTTTTTATCCTGCTTGTTGTTTTCACCTTCTTTAAAGGAGCTCTTTCCATTAAAGTTTCATTTACATTTTGATTAATTTGTAAAAAATGACAGATTTTTTCATGTTTGAGTGGTAGGTTGAAATATTTTTTTAAAAAACTAAAGCCACGTTAGAGGAGGCTTATATATATTCTTTTATTCCAGACTATGGCAAAAAAAAAAAAAATTGCAAACAAGTAAATCATCAGAATAGTTACCGTGAGGATCTCTTTCTATAAAGTTACTGTTTTCAAACTTATTTATGCAAATTTGTTTAACTTTTAGGTCATAAAATCTTATAAGATGTTATTGGAGAAAGGAAGGAAAATTAATATAAAACATTTAACTGGTGTTTTCAATTAAGTGCCTAACATTAAGTCTACTGAAAGAAATGTCTCATCTGACATATTTTAATCCTAACAACTGCTGTGTAGCAAATGGCAGGACAGCAACTTGAGAAGAAAGCAATACCTTCACCAACTTCATTATATCTAAGATTTTTGATAAAAACACACAAGATGGTGATTAACTGTCTTTATGACTCTGACCCCCAAAAAGCATCAATGTCCATAATGTACAGATTATTGACTTCAGTGTTTGTGAATGTTTCACAGAACCCTGCCTCCTTTATATAACTAAGTGATCATGTCTTATACTAGGAGGTGAGTTGCCATAAAGTATGGTAAACATTCCATAAAAACATTTTGTTGAGAGCTGCCAACTTCAAAGGGTGATTGATATTTTACTTGAGTGGTGCCAGTTTCGTTCACACTTTAAAATGCCCATCTCCATGGGGAATTTAAGAATTGTACATGTAGGACACTAATCTGAGAGGATAGGAGACAAAGAAGTACATTCTTTTCTGATTAGCAACCGGCAGCATTACAACAAAGGCCCATCAACTTATTAAAGGCATAATTTGTTCATTTGCTTCTCCTTATTTTTAAATGATAATAGAACTCAGTAGAAATGGCTTTAAATATAATTCTGCTGCTTAGTATTGGTTTCCCTTTTGTTTTAAAAATGTACCCCATTGCCGGAGCCCCAGGTCAGCAGGAGAACAGACACAGGTGTCTTGCGTACACATGGGATCCATGTTGTACAACTAATGAGCCCTAGAGATAGAACCAGGATTTCCTCCACTGGGTCAGTTACATGCAGCCTGGCTTCTAGCAAAAACTAGCCTTCTGTCTCCTTCCTTTCATGAACAGGGTTATGTTTTGTTGTGGCACAAAGAAATCCTTCCTTCCCTTGTTCACAAAGCCCCACAGCACTGGCTTTCCTTTATCAACTGCTCTTTTCTTTCTCTGAATGCTATTTTTTTTTATTTACATAAGAATTCTTGTAGATGTTTTATTTACATATGTATTCACTCATTTCAGATGAATGAAAGGAAGTGATGAAACCCTAAACCCAAAAGCAGATTTTTACAAAGACTAAAAACCATCTTTGTAGCTGTCACGGTGCCAGAAAGTAACTCTAATCTTGCTTTTATTTGTCTTAATTATTGACAGTTGTCTTAATTGTCTTACTCTTCACAGCTTGGGCAGAAATTCTTAGGGTTTGCAGTGTCTTTCCAAGAGTCAAGTTTGATGCTATGTATTTTTGTTGTGTGGAGACGAGGAGAAAGGGAAGGGTGCCCTTGAAAGAAAAGCACTCTGATTTGGGAGATCTTATTCAATTATTACATTAGATCATCAAAGAGAGAGAATCATATTGAGCCACATATAAATGACCATAATAGATTTATCTATGAATTTTATCATATGACTGGTGAAAAGCAAAGAATATTCTTTTAAAATAGTCAAAATTAATCTTTGACATTACTCATGATTTAAATAAATTCTTTTTAAAAGAATATCCATTCATATAGAGATTAAAAATTCAAATTGACCAGTTCAATATTAATTTATGACAAAAACTAGAACCTTCATATTTTTTCAATGTTTTAACTTCTGGATTTGGGAAGAAGGACCTTCTCATTGAAAGTTTTAAAGTCATTTCTCAAACGAAAGACTTTGTTAATTTTGAAAAAAAAAAAATCCTTTCAGTTAATTCTTTGTGGGAATACGTGAAATACGCTCTTTACATTTTTTAAAGCTGTACTAAAATTAAGAAATAATCCTTCTTATCCCCTAAGGCTTCCTGCATTTTTGAAATCGGTGCTGTCTCAGAATTTAACCTATAAACTATTGCAATCTTCCAAACAAAATTTTACTCACATTATTAGTGTTGTATCAACAAATATTCATTGAAGTATCTACTGTATCCAAGTAATTAGGCATGAGCAGTACAAAAAAAAAAAAAAAGAATCAGACATAGACCTCTTCTGTAAAATGTTTGTGGGATCCTTTGAAGATAAGCTCATTAGAGAGGCAGGCAGTATGTATACTGCAGGAGCTAGAAGGACCTTCTAGATATTAGCATCCAAATCACATTACATTCCTTTCCTCTCTTTTAATTTCTTGAGGACATAATATAAGGCTGTATTTAAAATGGAAGTTCAATAAATGTTACTGTTGTTAAGTTCTAGTTGTTGTCACCCAACCTGCTCCTATAAAAAATTTATTAATACTTGACTCACTCTTTACAATATTCCTGAAAGACAAGATTGCTCTCCTTGCTGTTGTTGCTTAATCTGTTTTCTTGGATTATTTAGAAATCTTTCTATTAATTAAAATTGTAACACTACTTTCAGTTAATTAAAACTGAAAACTTGTTATGATACTCTGGGTTGTGAAAGGGTCTGGAACCTCGGTCACCTGTTCAGTCCGTGGCTCATGAAGCGTTCATTTAGCTCATTCCCCTGAAAGTTAGTTAAGAAAGATCAGTGACTATGTAGGTACCACCCAAGGACATGAGCGTTAAGAAAGAAGGGGTTCTACATCCATAGATTTGGCAGCTGGAAAGAAACCTGGAGATCATTCCCCAATCTCATTCTTCATAGGAGAAAAGTCAAAGAGAAGGAACTTTGTCTCACTCATCTACAATACGTGAAGCACAGCAAAATAATAATAAATTGGAGACTTTGTGCCTAGTGTAGTGCTAAGCATTTGTATACATTGTCTTATTCTTACTGTAAAATCCGAGGTGGATGTTAACTTTTGAATTTTTGTGGACAAAAAACCAGACTATTAGAGGTTAAGTAACATGCTCTGGTTCCATAGCCAATACTAATAAAGAGTAGAACCACAATGCAAATCCTACTCTGAAGCGTAAACTCCTTCCCCACCCATTATTATGGGTGATTTTATGATTTTACAGTAGGTGCTAATAAATGGTGTTGAATTTGTAATATTAAAATTTCCTGACCAATACATTCAAAAAAGAGATAAAAAGAGGGAGAGAGGGAAAGGGAGAGAGAGAAAGAGAGGAGATGAGAGAGAGGAAGGAAGAAGGGAGGAGAGGGAAGGATAGAAAAAAGAAAGAAACCTCAGCACTGTAACTTCCATGATTTATAATTTGTGCCCTTTGCTGTCAGTCTGATATTATAATTCTTAAAACTAAGTTCTACCAGATTATTAGTCAATGACTCTTAATTAATAAATTCAGAAGATTAAATTATGTGATATAAAAATCTTCTTAATATCATCCTAAAAGCATTAATATTGTTACCTCACCAAGCACTGAAAAAAATCATATTAAAATCACCACAGTTACATAAACATTACAAACTTTAAAATTCAATAACCTGAATATGGTTCTATAAAAAGAAAATAGATTATCTTTTTCCACAATGGATAAACATTACATTTTGCATAAATTTATTAACTAAAGATTTTTTAAAGTCCATTATCTTAAATATTTTATAACTTAATTCTATACATGAATTAATGCATTTTTTTATTTTTGTATTTAAGTATATTTTTAAAGTGACATTTTGTTTTCTTTATGTTTATTTTAGTGTACATGTGTGAATATATATAATATTTTAATCTTTTAAAATAAACAAAATCTGTGATTCTTCTATAATTTTTCATGACATAAAGTATGCAGCATATTATTATATATTAAGACAAAATTTTACTGTAATGCAAAGCATAGATGAGGATTTTATTATAAATAATATTAGGTTTTCTCCCCCTCAGGTATTCATTATAAAGCATTTTGAAATTGCCAAATAGATTTCAAATTCATTCTTGTTGCTATTATGTTTAAAGAAATTATTATTTTAAATGCACTCATCGCTATTATTTAATAATTAATTCTACACATTGCATTAAGTATTTACTATGTGCATTACCCTGAGCCAGGTATTATAACATAGTTGAATAAATGCCTTTATAAGAATGAACACTAGGCCTCTTTTACTCCTTTGGGGGTTTATTTGCTGGTTCATTAAGTTTTAAATATTTTAAGTTTATAGCGATTTAAGGCAAAAATGACAAAAACCAGCAACTAATCTTTTATCATTTGTTTCATCCCAGTCTTTATTTCAAACCAGATTTTTTTACAAAGTTTACTTATTGAGTGCACTTAACTTATTTGGCTTTATAGACTTAGTTTAGAATGCTCCCATGAAAAAGAGGAAATATGCTTGTTTGAACTAAGATAATTTTGAAACACCTAGTCCATGATGCTATGAATTTAAAAAGTGTTTTATGAAATCAGACCAATACTCCTAATTAATTTCTAACTCTATTCATATTTTAGACAGATATTCTCCACACAAATTTTTGCATTCTTGAAAAACCAAAACAAATAATTATTTTAAAATAACTTAAATGACTCTGTAAAAAGTAGAGAAGACTTAACTCTAATTATAGCAGTTAAAATGTGGGCAAGCCTACATCAAGTAAACTCAGTCCAGAGAACATGACAGAAACAACAACTATGCCTAACAGTCAGTGGAACTGAGATATCTTCACCTGCAAAAGGGGAATACTGGGAAGAGGGCTACTGATTATCTTCAGAATATGCAGAGTACTGGGGAAGAATTCAGATGCATTCTTCTTCTTCTCAAGTGAGAAAAAGATTAAAAGCAAATAGACTGGAATTTCAAGAAAAGAAAATTTAATTGGAGATAAAATATAATGTCTTTAAGATAATAAAATACTGCAACAGACTAAATAGAAAAGTATTTTGAAAATCCTGTATCAGTTAAGGCTTTGATGCATGTAAGAGCAGAAAAGTAAACCAAACGCATGCAATTCAACAAAATAATTATGTGAAATGTAGATTACCTGCCAATAAGATTCCTTCTTAATAGGATCTCAGGGAAAATATTTTTCATGGTATCTATTGAGTTTTTTTTTTCTCATAGTATGTGTATTGCTTCTACTGATAGTCTGATCAGGCCATTACAGGTGGCTAAGGACACAAAATTTGACCATAAATATTTATCTTCCTGCTTGCCATGTAAATAAGAACTCCTTTGATGTAGCTCTGATTTTCATTTAGCCTGCTGGCAATTGTGGACTCATCCCCACAATCCACATGCTAAAAGGTCTTTGTGGTTTAAGGGAGTCACGCCCTATCAGATTTTTCTGTTATTTTTGTAGCACATGACTCCAAAGATGTCCTAAGTTGGCAATGAGCAGGCATTCTCAAACTTTTCCACCAAATTAACCCTTGTAACAGTCAACATACAGTCAAGAAGACAGAAACCACTCCAGGCATTTCAAACATTAGGATTGTAATACAGGGATTGGATCACAAACTAATTGGAAGAACTGAAAGAGCAAGAATGAGAGAAAACTAGAGAAACACAGGCATTAGTGTGGGCTCCTGGCCTATTTACTGCTGCCTTCCCTGGAGGCATGGCCTCTGCTGCTGCTGTCGGGATCACACTGGTACCACAGTGCAAGTAACCAAGAACCTGAAATTGATGTCGTTTACTGCTGAAGCCCATAGCCATCTACAATCACTCCTATGACTGCCACTGCTAGAAACTGATGGAAGGGAAAAAGGCCTTTCCCGTCTTCTCACCCTCCAAGCACCCACAGTGCATCACACTGGCATACAACTAAGTTTGATATCAAAGGAACTGGGAACATATAGTTTGTAGACTTCTAATCCTTGCAATATAAAGGACGATATAAAAGGTGAGGGTGGATCTGCAAGTGTTAATGCCAAGCACAGTACTGGACACCTAGCTTGTGCCCTGGGGATATTTATCAAATGAATGATTGACAGAAGGAAGGAATAGTTACACATTGATAGAACACTTTCTCTTTTTTCATCTCTTAGTCCCTTCTATTTGCCCCAAATGTTTTGAGATTGCTTATTAAGATACCTGCACAACCATACAGTATAAGTGAAGATAAAATAATAAGACCCACTTAACAAGGGGGTCAGGAGGACAGTTTTAGAAGAAAGTTAGGCAACAATTAATCAAGTCTTTAGATTATTTATTGATACCAAAGTAGGATTGCCAGATAAAATACAGGATGCCCGGTTAAATTTTTATATTATATGGAACATACTTACATTAAAAATACTCATTGTGTATTTGAAATTAAAATTTAACTCTGTATCTATATTTTTATCTGCTAAATTTGGCAACCTTAGGCTGAGCACACCATATTCTTCTGTTTACCCTACTTTCTATTATATTATTTAGCATTACTGTGTGCAAAACACAAAGCAGAACTTATTTACTACTGAATATTTTTGTATTATTAAGTTAAAAGCCCTTATTTGACTATAAAACCTTGATATCTGGATCTCTCCAAAGGGGGAAAAATAAGATGATAACTCACATTTAATAGCATTTTATATTTTACAAATAATTTCACATACATTCTAATTTAAAAAACATTGCAACCTTATAAGCCTAATTATTGATATATTTCAAATTTTGAAAAATGAGATTCAGAACATTTAAGTAATTTGTCCAAGGTCCCATGATTAGCATACCCGCTGCCACTTGAATGTCCTTTCCCTTATCTCCATGAACTTTCTGCAGCCCAATGTTTTAAAAAACACTAAAGCTAAAAGTTGACTCATATAAACATGAAAGATAAGCCTAGCAGAAAAAGAAACCTAAGAGGCCAAACTAAACATTAAATGACAATAAGAATTCCACCTGCTTTGCCTAAGCAAACAACAGAACTAGGGTTTATTGGTTGATCACTTGCCTGCCTTCAAGCCCAGATCTTTTTCAGAGCCAAGAGGCACTGCAGTACATGTTGAGGATCCAGAAATAAATAGTACATTGTCCACAAAATTGTGAACATACAGTCTAAGGGGAAGATTTTGCTTATTGATGAAAAATTGAATTTCTCAACCCTTCCACTCCATGTTGTTGAAGAGCAATAAACTGGACGTTGTTGATTTGTGTTGCACTGAAGCCCCCTGAGTGATCCTGTCTGATGATTTCATTCATCTCAGTATTCTTACGTGTATAGAGTTAAAGACATTGTTTATGATGAAACATATTTTGTATTAACATATCCATGTATAAATGAGCTCCTTTACTACTCATATGTTTCAGAAACAGGATTGATACCCACTTTACAGACCAACTATGTAATGATAGGCTTTTTGTGTATGTAATTATTGTAATTTGGACAGTGAAATTTAAGCCACGGCATGTCAGAATGGTTTTATGGTGAATCTCTACTGAGTTTAGAATATTATTATTAGGAATTAAAGCACATGCTGGTGCTCTCATGGGGACCCTCAGAGGTCACCTCCTCTATTCTCCTGTCCTCAGGCAAAGCTACTTCTAATAATTTGGAACTGAGGTTCTCTACCCTGTTCTTGTTTTTTTCAGCATATTACAGGGGTACAATGTTTAGGCTACCTATATTGCCTTTGCCCTGCCCAAGTCAGAGCTTCAAGTGTGTCCATGCCCCAGATGGTGCTCACCACACCTATTAGGTGTGAATATATCCATCCTCCCTGCCCCCTCCCACCTGCCTGACTCCTGATGAATGTTACTAGTATATGTGCACATAAATGTTGATCAATTAATACCAATTTGATGGTGAGTACATGTGGTGCTTGTTTGTTTGTTTATAAGCAGAGTTGAACACACTACCGGAGAAAATCACTTTTAACAAAGGAAGAGAGAAAGAAAGAACAAAAGAAAGAAAGAGAAAAAAAAAGAGAAAGAGAGGATCACAAAACAACCAGAAATCAAATAAAAACATGGCAATAGTAAATCCTCACCTATCCATAGTAACATTGAATGTGCATGGATTAAACTCTCTAATCAAAAGATGTAAAGTGGCTGAATGGATTAAAAAAACAAGAGCCAACTCTACATCGTGGGCAAGAAACCCACTTCATCTATAAAGACAAACATAGACTGAAAATAAAGTGATGGAAAAAGATAGTCCATGTAAATAGATACCAAAAAAAGAGCAGGTGTAGCTATACTTCTGTCAGATATACTAGATTTCAAGACAAAAACTGTAAAAAGAGAAAAAGAAGGTCATCATATAATAATAAAGTGGTCAATTCAGCAAGAGGATATAACAATTCTAAATATATATGCAGTGATCTGATGGTGTCACTACTGAATTCTACCAAACGTTCAAAGAAGAACTAATAGCAATCCTACTTAAACTATTCCAAAAAATTGAGGAGGAGGGAATACTCCCAAACTCATTCTATGAGGTCTGTATCATCTCAATACCATAAACAAACAAAGGCACAATAAAGAAAGAAAACAATAGGCCAATATCTCTGATAAACATAGATGCAGAAATCCTCAACAAAATACTAGCAAACTGAATTCAACAACACGTTAAAAAGATTATTCACCATGATCAAGAGGGATTCATCCCTGTGATGCAAGAATGTGTCCACATTCACAAATCAACCAATGTGATATGTCATATCAACAGAATGAAGTACAAAAACCATATGGTCATTTCAATTAATGCTGAAAAGGTATTTGATAAAATTCAACATCCCTTTGTGATAAAAAATTCTCCAAAAACTGGGTATAGAAGGAATTTATCTCAACACAGTAAAAAGCCATATATGACAGAACCACAGCTTGGATCATACTGAATGGGGAAAAACTAAAAGCCTTTCCTCTAAGATCTGAAACAAGACAAGCATGCCCACTTTCCCCACTGTTGTTCAACATAGTACTGGAAGTTATAGCTAGAGAATCAGACAAGATAAAGAAATAAAGTCCATTCAAATTGGAAAGGAAGAAGTCAAATTATCCTTATTGGCAGAATCTATGATCTTACATCTAGAAAAACCTAAAGACTCTATCCAAAAACTATTAGAACTGATAAACAAATTCAGTAAAATTCTAGGATACAAAATCAACATACAAAAACCAGTTGCACTTCTCTATGCCAACAGTAAACAATATGAAAGAGAAACCAAGAAGGTAATCCCATTTATAATATCTACAAATAAAATAAAGTACCTAGGAATAACTTAACCAAAGAAGTGAAAGATCTCTATAATGAAAGCTATAAAATATTAATGAAAGAAATTGAAGAGGACACAAAAAATGGAAAGATATTCCATGCTCATGGAATGGAAGAATCAATATTGTTAAAATGTCCATACTACCCAAAGCAATCTACAAATTCAATTCAATCCCCATCAAAATACCAATGACATTCTTCACATAAATAGAAAAAATAAGTCTAAAATTTATATGGAACCACAAAAGACCCAGAATAGCCAAAGCCATCCTGAGCAAACAGAACAAAACTGGAGGAATCACATTACCTGACTTTAAATTATCCTACAGAGCTGTAGTAATCAAAGCAGCAAGTTTTTGGCATAAAAACAGACACATACACAAATTGAACAGAATTGAGAACCCAGAAATAAATCCACACATCTATAGCAGACTTTTCTTTGACAAAGGTGCCAAGAACATACAGTAGGGAAAGGACAGTCTCTTCAATAAATGGTGCTGGGAAAGCTGGATATCCACATGCAGAATAATGAAACTAGACCCTTATCCCATGCACAAAAATCAAATCAAAATGGATTAAAGACTTAAATCTAAGACCTGAAATTATGAAATATGAAACTACTAGAGGAAAACATTGGGGAAATACTTCAGGACATTGGTCTGGACAGAGATTTCTTGACTAAAACCTCAAAAGCACAGGCAACCAGAGCAAAAAATGAACAAATGAGATCACATTAAACTAAAAAACATCTGCAAAGCAAAGGAAATAATCAACAAAGTGAAAAGACAACCCACAGAATGGGAGAAAATATTTACAAACTGCTCAACTGGCAAGGGATTAGTAACTAGAATATATAAGGAACTTCAACAACTTAATAGAAAAAAATCAAATAATGGGCAAAGGATCTAAATAGATGTTTCTCAATAAAAGACATAAAAATGGCTAAGAGATATAAGAAGAAAAATGTTCAACATCATTAGTCACCAGAGTAATGCCAACCAAAACAACAATGAGATATCTCATCCTAGTTAAAACAGCTTTTATCAAAAACACAGGCAATAATACATAATGAGTGCAATGCACACCATCTGGGGGATGGGCACACTTGAAGCTCTGACTGGGGGGGGGGAGTGCAACATACGTAACCTAAACATCTGTACCTCCATAATATGGTGAAATAAAAAAATTGTAAAAAAAAAAAAAAAACACGCAATAATGAATGCTAACAAGGATGTGGAAAAAAGGAAACCCTCATATACTGTTGGTGGGAAGATAAATTAGTGCAACCACTATGGAAAACAGTATATTGTTTCCTCAAAAAACTAAAAATAGAACTACCATATGACCCAGCAATCCCACTGCTGGGTATATATCCAAAGGAGGGAAATTCAGTATATCAGAAAGATATCTGCACTCCTATGTTCTTTGCAGCGCTATTCACAATAGCCAAGATTTGGAATCAACCTCAGTGTCCATAAATAGATGAATGGATAAAGAATTTACTGTGCATACACACAATGGAATATTATATAACCACAGAAAAGAATGAAATTCTGCCATTTACAACAACATGGATGGAACTAAATAACATTATGTTGAGTGAAATAAGCCAAACACGGAAAGAAAAATCTTGCATGTTCTCACTTGTATGTGGGAGCTAAATATTAAAAACAATTGATCTCATGGAGACAGAAAGTAGAATAATGGCTATCAGAGGCTGGGAATGGCAGCAGGGAAAGGGGAATAAAGTGGTTAATGGGTTCAAAAATATAATTAGATAGTTAGAATGAACAGTATGTGATAGCATAACAAAGTGACTATAATCAACAATAAGTTAGGGTATACTTTAAAATAGCTTTTATAAGAGTGGAATTATAATGTTCCTAACACAAAAAAAAATGAAAAATGCCTGAGGTGGTGGATACCCCAATTTCTCTAATTTTATTAATTTATATTATATGCCTGTATCAAAACTTCACATGTACCCTATAAAAATAAACAATTATTATGTACACATAAAAATTAAAAATTTTAAAATAATAAAAGAGTAAAACAAATGACAATGGCCAATAGTATTTGAAAAAGTTGCTGTATTGTGATTCAACAAGAGTTACTCATTCCAGGTTAGTTTTCTTTGCATCGTCCATCTGTGATTAAACAAACTGCTTCTTCCTTTTGATAAACTTCTTTTGTATAATCATCTTGTGTTCACCCAAGTTTATCAGAAAAAAATGATTGATTTTAAATTTTATAAAGTACTTACATTTTGGTAATATCTTGAGGTAAATCGGCATTTTTCTATGCTCATTTCCCAGGTAGATTATAGCTGGTCTGTGGGTAAACACAAAGGAGTTTCTCTCTCTTCCCAGGCTCTATAATGAGAATATTCTGTCTGATCAGGTGCATGCACCCTGCTGTCATTTGCAGCCTGACCTGTAGGTCAGGGGTGATGTGAGCTGGCTCAGGGATGCATACAAATTACATCCTCTTGTCTGTCTGTTTTGTTGACTGGTTCTCCTCAGGGTCGTGGCTATCTTAAGTAGCAGCCTGAAGGATAAAGTGTGCCCTGTCTGAGCTGTAAAACTTTGACTGTGGACCAATCGTATCTGACACACAGCAGCATGAGGTTTGGTTTAGCCTTTGGATTCAGAACAAATCACTGGCTATCAATGGCTGATAGTGACATGCAGTTTACTGAATCTCTCCTTCTTTTTGACAGCTCTACATGAGGAAGAAATGGACTGTTTTCAAGTTAGAGAGTTTGTGTTTCAAAATATGCTCTGCATGAATTCTTTTTTACATAAAAACAAAACTATTAAATTACAAATTCTAAAAAAGTGAAGTCTTTTGCTTGAAGAGTATAGTTTTAACATACAACATCTAGGCCAGTGGTCCCCAACCTTTTTGGCACTAGGGACCAGTTTCACGGAAAACAATTTTTTCACAGACCAGGGGAGCAGCTGTAAAAGCAGATGAAGCGTTGCTCGCTTGCCCACCGTTCACCTCCTGCTATGCGGCCCAGTTCCTAACAGGTTATGGACCAGTACCAGTCCACAGCCCAGGATTTAGGGACCACAGATCTTGGCTACCAAAGGGCACATTTATGATAGAAGTCAGCAGTCATCTGAGAACCCGTGAGGCTCTTAAATGTTTTCAGTGATATTTTCCTATATTGATTTGTATATAAATTTATAACTTTTGCTGTTTTTACCTAAATGTACCTTTAATCACTAAATGTAACTTACAAAGAAACAAGTGTAATGCCTTTTCAGTGTTGTTCCACCTAGCATCAGAATTTGTTAATAACACATCAAATTAGAGTTTATCTCTAGTCTGCTTTGATATTTTTGGAATGTTTGTATAATTTGATTTAAAAACATTTGAGCCCTCTTCCCCTCATATATAAAAACATCCAACACTTTGCTATAAGGGACACAGAAAAATAAATAAATGAAGTGGTCAGGATCCTCAAAAAGCTTAGAATCTAGCAAGGGGGATAAAGTATAAACATAAAGCAAAGCAGACTATCATAAGTGCTATGAAAAAATACAAAAATTTATGACTGCCTAGAAGAAAAGAATATTTTCTTCCAGCTGGCCTTTGAGGAAATGGCAAGATTTCCAAGGATGGAAATGGGGGATGAGCGAGGAAGGACATTCCAGAAGGGAAGAAGGTAAACAAACACTTAGGAGTATAGCTAAGAGCAGAGAGTAGGTGAGGAGGCCAAGTATTACATGAGGTGCAGACACTTCTCCAGAAAATATAATGTGGCAATAATCGGTAGGGTGAGTTGTTGGCAGGAGAAATTGGAGCTTAGGAGACTTATTGCAATAAGCTGAATAGATGGCAATAAGTCCTCAACTGGGGTCATGTAGCCACAATGAAAAAGAGAGAACGATTTCCAAGAAACATTTGACATATAAAGTGAATGTTTCTCGTTTGGAAAAAGGGAATAAACTTTCCCTGGAGTACGCTACCTCACACACATATACACACAGGGTCTTTAGGTGTCTTTCCAGGGATGTCAACAGCTCGTTGAGCAAAGATCTACTATAAGACTATGACACTGTTAACTTCCCATCACACCCTCTAGACTGAGCTCCTTCACGAGCCCTACTCAGCCTCATTTGTCTGTATGTCAGTACAGTATATGTTTGATAAATGATTAGTGATTAAATGAATGAATGAATACATCATTTCAATGTTTCATTTCTGGATCACTGGAGAATTACAGAATCTTTGATGAGAAGTAAAAAAAAAAAAAAAGGACAGAGGAATGGGAGCGAGTTTTTCCAGGGCAGTGGGTTCAGTCACAGGCCTCTCCACTCAGGTCAGGGCTTCACAAACAGTCATTACGAGACTTCGAGGCAGCTTTCTGAGTCAGGTTTTTGTATTATTTGCAAAATCAATTATGTAATCATGATATTTTTAGTAACTCATTACTGTGAGATGTCTAGCTCAGTCCCCATGTCCACTGGCATTGCAACTTCTCTATTGATATATACAGTGAAATTACATTACAATATCAATTATATGTGAAGGGTGAGTTGAGATTAAAACATGCATCCCAGCTTCTAAAAACTTTTGTTTCAAAAGTAAAAATGAAAAGAAAAACATTCGATCTCAAAGGTTTTAGCTTGAGCTCCTATGAACGTGGACTAGATTAAAACAAGTTGGTTCCCAACCTTCACGTCATCTAATTTTCTGATGTTTATATTTTCAGCTAACTACTCCCAAACTTTTTTTTTTTTTTGTATATATGCTACATGGCAGGATAGATTTTTCATAAGAATACGAAAAATGCTGGTAAGAAGAAATACTCGATAGTTTGTATTGAGGACAAATTCATTGAGTGTGTTGTTAAGTCCAATTTGTGTCTTTAGAGTTTTATCAGCTTTGGTATCAGAGTTCTATTAAATGAACCTACGAAGTTGTGTGAGTAATGGTAAAGTCATGCTATATTTTTCTAGCTGCATTCACTCTGGAGCCATTTGTCAATTCTGGGAAAGAAGAGAAAAACAAAAAGAGAAAGAGACTCAGGTCAGTATTGTGCCAGAAGGTGACCTGTAAGAATGAATTCAATAGGTTACCTTGCTTTCTGGCTCCCACTGGGAAGCACACACAGAAGACCAGAGGGAGAGTTGAGATAACCTCTCTGTGGAATCACTGTGGGCCTCTCCTGTCCACACCTGGTTCTGTCTCCAGATTCTCGTAACTGTTCCCTTCTTTTGTCCTTCAGGCTTAGGAGTGATAATGATGCCTGAGTTTCTAGCTCTAGAGCATGACACCCTTGTGTTTTCTTTGCCCTCCTCTTTATGAACTGTCTCTTCATTAAACTCTCCTTGAAATTTTTCAGTTTGACTACCCTATCGCATTCCCTCCAGGACACTAATCGATACAATAGTCATGAGACATTGAATGTACTGGTTTCAAGAGCTTCTACAATTTTATTCATATTTAAATTCCACTCATATTGAAAGTATTTTTACCTTTAACCCATGAATAAAATTGTTAACAAAACAACCTATTTCAGTTCATCTAGGGGAGAAAAGGAAGTTAGAAGAATCCCAGAGGAATTTGTGAATTTCCATAGTCAAACTGTTAATCAACTAATTGTTTAGAAAGAAGTACAAATATTAAAAATATATCAAAAGTGGTAATAGACAATTAAATTGCAAAATATAATCTTCTTAAATACAATTCAATACCATACAGAATATTATTTTTTTCTTTTATTTGTGGATATTTCTCAATTCTGGAATGCTCCAGACTTCAGTACTCAATCTTCTGCTCTATTTCATTCACGCTCTGATATCTCAACCATTGTCATGACTTTAAATATTATCTAAATATTCCTGCTTCTGGATCGCAGGGAGTGGGTTGCAGAAGACTAGCATTTCTGCCAAGAACCACTATGAAAAGGAAATAAAATTCAGAAATCATTTGTTTAAAGCTAGCAGAGATCTGCTGAGGCAATAAAACTGGAAGTGCTAACACTTGGAAGCAATGAGAACTTCTTAGAAGTGAGCTGACTTACTTAGCCATTTTACTTTGGCCCATTTGTCAATTCTGGGCAGAAAAAAAGGGCTCAGAATTCAGCCTTCGTAGTTGTAGGGGGCCATTTCTAGGGGTAAGGGGAGCCAGCAGAGATTTGGCAGAGACTTGGGGGAATCTCATACACATGACTGGTTATCCTTTCAAGACCTTTTTCCAAATTCTACTGTTAAATGGGGCAAGGGACCCAAAATTTAAGCATAAAGCCTCTGAAAGCAGAGCAAAGTTTTCAGCAGCCTCGTAAGACAAAGATTAGAGTTCAAGATCTGGCAGGGAAAGGATCAGGGATAAATTAAAGTTAGACTGAGCCTTACCAGGGCTGTAATCCAGCCTTATCAGTCAGCACTCTATTCGTCTAGACAAAGGTTGGGTGAATCCTCTCTGGAGAAATATGACACCATCTGCAGCCTCTGTTGATCTTGCTATTTAATTCATATCTAGCATTCAACCAAAAATTACTAAAAATGCTAAAAGAAAATACCACATTATTTTAGAAGAGAGAAAAATAAAAGAGAGCCCATGGAAACAAACTCATAGAGGCTCCAGATATTGGAGTGTGGTGAAAAAAAAAGATTTAAAAATAATTAAATACCCTCTCCTCTATACTGATTACTCTTAAATTTTTACCACCAATCTAGATTTCTCCTCTGGACTTCAGACATACAGATCTAATTATTTACTCCATGTCTTCAGTTAGATGGCTAATACATATTGAAAACCTAACAAGTATAGAATAAAACTCCTGGTCCTACCACCTAAAACTCATTTCTTCTGTGGCAGCCCCATTTTAGCAAATAGCAACTCCATCTTTTCAGTTGTCCAAGCCAAAAATGTTACAGTCATTCTTCTCTCTCACCTTTCTCCTGTACCCTACATCTAACACATCAGCAAATACTTAATGCTTTCTTTCAAAATGTGTCTACAATCCTGCCATGTTGTACTATCTTCACCACTGTTTCCTTGGTCTGAGTCTTGCCTGTTTATCAGTTTGATAGTCCCCATCTCATCTCTTGCATCTACCCTCTATGGATTATTCTCAGAGCTAGGATAACACACTTGATACAGAAGTCAGATTATATAACTCCTCTGCTCAGAAACCTGCAATGATTTCCTGAATAAATTCCGAGGACCTCCATTATACTATGGTAGCAAATAGAGCCAAAATCCCAGTGCCTTCAAACAACAGATTTATTTCTTACTCTCTTTACCTGTCCATTATAAGCCAAATGAGTACCCTGTTCCATATCATCTTACTTCAGACACTCCAAGACCCAGGTTGTAGTAGGAGCCACCAGCTGTAACAGTGTCAGTTGCAGGTCACAGGCAAAAGAAGAGCAAGGTGAAGCACACATGGGCTCTTCAGAGTAACAATGTCACTGCCACTCACATTCCACTGGCCAAAGCCAGTCTTGTGGCCATCCAAAGCCTATCTGGTCTACAGGCCTCTACATTATCCCCTCTCTGTGTCACCTTACCTGTCTCATCTTATTACTCTTCCCCTTACTCACACTGCTCCAGGCATGCTGGTCCCTCTGATGTTCCTCAAACATACCACACAAGCTCCTGACATAGAACCAGCTGGATCTCTGCTTGGAACAGTCTTCTCTTCTCCCAGTATCCCTCCCTTAACTCTTTTAGGTCTTTGTTCCAAAGTCACCTCCTCATAAGGCCTTCCCTTACCAGCCTATTTTAAACGTCAGTGTTTAATATTCACCTCCGTCACTCTCTATCTGCCTTCTCATCTTTATTTTCCTCTGTAGGACTTACAATCATGAGATACTATATATTTGACTTCTTTATTATCTATCTCCCTTCACTAGAATATAGGCTTCATGAGGGCAGGGATTTTTTCCTAACTAAGTTATCGCCAGTACCTGTAAGAATGCCCAGTACATAATGGGTGCTAAATAAATAACTATTGCATAAATATAACATCTCATCTTATTTTTATAGGACTTTACAATGTACAAACCATTCTGATATACATCATCTCATTTAATATTTACAGCCACCTAGAGAAGTACTAGCATGCGAATATATCAAAACCTGCCTTAATAAGATGCCAAATGTGTAGCTTGAGCAAGTGTAGTGTAAAGTACTTACTGATAATCACCAAGTTTAATATAATGAGAAATGGGTGAGAGGGGTGGCTCAAATCATCTACGGAAATGTAAACATTTTACTGCCTGCACATCTCTAATAAGAATTGATGTAGTGTATCATCTGTAATTTAATCACCAGCATTACATCTTGATAGTAAATGAGGATCACTAGACTGTTCCCTATAAAGTTAAATTGCCACACATACAAAATATACACTGAATTTGGGTAGTATTTCAGGTGTGACACAGACGATAAATGGAAAGAACTCAAACTAAAAGTAGCACTCTTATAGCTGATCCTATCATGCTTCTAAATTTTAGAGTTTACTGAACTGTGTCACCTGTCCAGTTCAACCTCACCCTAAGAATCCAGACACAGAGAAATAAATTAAGTCCTGAGTTTTATTTCTGGATTTAAAATTATTTTATTTACTTGGGGTATATTGTTTTCATTGTATTAAGGAATTTTTTTCAAGCTTCATGATATAATGACAGTGAAAACAACTCATCTAAACAACACTGCTATCAAGAGATCTAACACATTTATAATTATAGGTTGAGATACTTTGGTTTATTAAACATCTTAAAAGAAGTTAGTTTTTTGAGTAAAGAAGTTAATAAATTTTGCGTGTATATTTTATGTCAAGACTGTTTATTGAGACTTCTTTCATTGATTTCCTGTCTACAAAAGAGTAACAGAATCCATCTGAATGCATAAGCTAGACAAAAAATGAGCATCACACATACACACACCCATACACACCTGTATGCGCACACACACACACATACCAGATATTTACCAGGCTACTATCTTCTGAGGAGTTAATGATCTTCTGAGGAGTTAATGACTTGTTTCCTTGTTTTACTATTACACAACGCTTATTTTTAGCTATATAAAACTAGACTACAATATATTACCATATGACATTAAACAGTATAAAAGGGGTCAGTGGTTTATAGCCTAAATAGGCCATAATTTTATATCCAAAAGAATAAATAAGAAATTAAGCAAAATATTCCTTCTTGAATCAAGTGGAAAAGTAAATGAATATAAGAAGATACTGCATGGTACAGGCTTCCTCTTACAGTTCTTTTATAGCTGGGATTTTGCAGCTCCAGTGTTATGTGAGCATAAGTACCATGGACAGCATCTTGAGTTTACGCATGAATACATGTTTCTATAATAGGAAATAATAGTGGATTCTTAAAAATGCATTCTAGGTAACGCCATTTGATGTTTGTTCCATTACTGATAAATTAAAAAATCAATTATTATTAAAAAGCCTTCACAAATTCACAGAGGACCTTGAAGTACTAACATATTAGTTTATTTCTTGAAGGGATGTCAAACCCCATTTTACATGTTCCCATATATAATGATGATCAAATAACCACTTTTAGAGGCAGATTATTTAATTTTCAACAAAAGGAAAGTCTGGATCATCAGTTGTTCATTAGTCTGGTTTGTGGGAGAGGAGGGAAGAGAATGGGGTCACATATTATTTCCCCTGCTTCCTTCACCATCGTTTCATTGTAGTAACACAAACATGTACTTTGACATAAAATGATCTCAGATCACTTCTTCCCAAATTGTGTGTCTATTACACTTTTTTTTACATTGATCTTATGATGCAGGCTTCTGATCTTGATTCAAATAAGAAAAGTGAACTTGTTCTGAACTTACAGAATCAGGCATTCTAATCACAAGTCTCATGCAGGGAAGCTGATGTTTGATAATCTTCACCACAGAGCTGGTAGTGTTTGCTTGAGAGCATGTTAGCATTAATGTATTTGTCCTCACATTTAATTCAAAGCATCTTACACAGACACCATTAATGGTATTTTGCTAGCACTTTCAAATGACTTCTAATGTAATTTAAATCAATTCAATTTAACAGCTATTTATTGTGCAAAGATCTGCACTTTGTGTGTTTTAGGTGATACAAAAGCATAGTCCCTATCCTAAAGGATATTTTGGTCTATAGAGGAAAATGGATGTGGGCATCACTTATGTGACACGAGGGAGGTTATAAAAAGTGCTCTGATGGAGGCTCAGTACAGTTCTAGGGGAGCACAAAGGAGATGAATGGATTCTTATGGGGATAAAATAAAACAGGAAAAGTTTCAAGGAACTAATTAAAGACTTGAAGGAAAAATAGACTTTCAATAGCCATAGACACCAGGGGTGGAGGAATGAGTTACAAGAAAGATTTCAAGTTTGAGGTATGGAATAAAGTTGCAGACATAGTGAGATAGGCAATGTGGAGGAAATAGAAGCCATCTTGGGTAGGGAACACTGGTGGTAACACAACTATCCTGGAAGACACACCTGGAGAGGTAAGTTAGGCCAGATGAGGGAAAGCGTCATATAGTCTACTAGAACGTGAATCTTAGTCCTTAGGCAATGCAGTTATTGGTGGTTTTTGAGGAAGGACATTTTCATAAAAATAATCCTAGCATTCATGATGGATATACCAGGAAGGGAGGATAGAATTTTGATGTGGAAGCTGAAGGAGACATTTTGAAAGATGCCTCTGAATTTCTATCATAGAAGATTGAGAGGGCATCATTGAAATTTTGAGATGTAAAGAATTCCAGAACAGCAACAGATATAGACAGGAAGATGATGACTTCAATTTCAGATTTTGTGAGTTTGACCTTGCAGCCTAAGATCTATGCAAAAATAACTAGTAGGCATTACAAAATAATCATCTCCTGGGAGATAACCTACCAAAATATTTTCAGATAAATGTGGTTTATTTCTTAAGAAAAAGAGGTTTGCACTGTTTTTGGAATTTACCAATAGGATTTACCTATTAAAAATAATTATATGAAGTAGATATTTTGGTAGAGCCTTTTGAAAAAAGCTACTTTTTTCTTGTCATGAAATGATATAAGTTCCATTGTAAAATTTTGAACAATTCAAATTAAAAGAAATTTTTAAATTGCACTTCATTCTATGACTCAAAGACAATGGCTTGACTTTTCGGGTTTGATGTTCGAGTCTTTGTCCATGAATAAATATGTACGTGTGAATGTGTGTGTTCACATTTCTGTGCACAATTGCATGTGTATGTATTACAAAAAAATAATAAGATAATAGTTTTATGATCTGCCTTATTCACTCAATGTATTATGAGCATGAGCATTTTTTCATGATGTTAAATAATCTTCTATAATCTTATTTTTAAAACAGTAATAGAGTTTTTAAGAGCATTTTTAAATTTACAAAAAACTTGAGCAGGAAAGTACAGAGTCTCTACATACCACTTCGCCCTACGCACAGTTTCCTCTATCATTATCTCGAATTAATGTTGTACATTTGTTACAATTGATGCACCAATATTGATACATAATTATTAACTAAAGTCCATAGTTTACATTAACCTTCACTCGTTATCTCTTTTTGTGGTTTATCTCTTTTTGACATGGATAATGTCATATATCCACAATTAAAGTGTCAAATACAATAGTTTCAGTGCCCAAAAAATCTCCTGCACTTTATCCATTCATCTCTCTCCCTTTGTCCCCACTCCAATCTTTTTACTTTGCTATAGTTTTGCCTTTTCCAGAATGTCATGCAGTTGGAAGTATGCAGCCTTTTCAGACTGGCTTCTTTCACTTGGTAATATCAGTTTAAGTTTCCTTCATGTCTTTTTGTAGCATGGACACTCATTTCTTTTTTTCACTGAATAATATCTCATTCTCTGGATGTACCACTGTTTATTTAATCCATTCAACTATTGGACATCTTGGTTAATTCCAGTTTGGAGTAATTATGAATAAAGCTGCCATGAACATTTGCATATAGGTTTTTGTGTAGACCTAGTTTTCGACTCATTTGGGTAAATAACTAGAAGAGTGATTGCTGGATCTTACGATAAAACTGTTTAGCATTTTAAGAAACTGCCAAACTGTCTTCCAAAATGTCTATACCATTTTGCATTCCTGCCAGCAATGAATTCTGTTGCTTCATATCCTTGTCAGCACTTAGTGTTGTCACTCTCTGAGATTTTAGCCATTCTAATGAGTGTGTAGTTGTATCTCACTGTTGTTTCCATCTGCAATAAACTAATGACATATGATATTGAGTAACTTTACATATGCTTATTTACCATCTGTTTATCTTCTTTGATGAGATATCTGTTAAGGTCTTTGGCCTATTTTTTAATTGGATTGTTTGTTTTCTTGTTGTTGAGTTCTTTGTATGTTTTAAATACAAATCCTTTATCAAATATGTCTTTTGAAAATATTTTCTTTCTTTCTTTCTTGTTCTTTCTTTCTTTCTTTGTTTTTAGACAGAGTCTCACTCTGTTGCTTGGACTAGAGTGCAGTGGCACCATCACAGCTGACTGCAATCTCAAACTCCTGGGCTCAAGCAATCCTCCTGCCTCAGCTTCCCAAGTAGCTAGGACTACAGGCATACACTGCCATGCCTGACTAATTTTTTCTTACTTTTTGTGGAGATGGAGGTCTTGCTATTGCTCAAGCTGGTCTCAAACTCCTAGCCTCAAGCAATCCTCCCACCATAGCCTTCCAAAGTGCTAGGATTACAGGTGTGAACCATCATGCCCAGTCACAAATATTTGCTTCCATTCTGTGGCTTATCTTTTGCTTCTCTTAACATTGTCTTTGACAGTGCAGAAGTCTGTAATTTTAATAAAGTCCAACTTATCAATTTTTTTCTTTCATGAATTGTCCTTTTGATGTTGCATCTAAAAACACACTGCCAAACCCAAGGCCATCTAGATTTTCTCCCACAGTCTCATTTTCAATGGTTCCATAATATTCTACAACTAACATCAATGCTCTATTTTAGGTCATTTAGATTGTTACCAATTTTCCACTACTATAAACAACACCACAATAAATATCCTTTTAGCTATATATTTGGGCACATCCATAATTATCTTTCTAGAATTAGTTCTTGGAAGTAGAATTGCTGAGTGTGGTGGAATTGAGGATTGGCTCATCAATATCTAGTTCCATCTCCCTCTTGAATGCTTTCTTGAACCACAAAAACTGAAAAGCTTTAACTTCCATCACTGGAGCCCAGTTCAGCTAAAACTTCAGCTGTCATTTAAATTCTGCTGTGAAATGTACTTTTGTGAATCTTGATTTCAGAACTAGAGAGAGAAAAGGGGTTTGAGGCATCCACTTAGTGCCAGTTGCAGCAGAAGTGACAAGAATTTGGGGCTAGCCCCAAAAGCAGTAGCCTCCCAGTTTGGCAAACCACATCAGTGGCTTGCCCTTGGTGACCAGTTCTGCAAGTGGCTTTGGATGAACAGACACAGCATGAGTAAAGTTCCTAGAACATATTAATAATAGGTGCTCAATGAATATTAACTGTGCCCCCTTACTTCCTTCCTTCTGATTGTAGCTTATTTGTTTCAAATCCTCACCAATATCTCAATAACATGTCTTTTTAAAATTTCTTTCTCTTTTTTTCTATATCCTTCATTGAAAGGAAATACTTGCCTGTGATCTACTCAGGCAATAATTAGCAAATTAACAATTCTGTGGGATCATTATACTGATGTTTTATGATATCTTTACATTATTCATATCACATTATTTTTGAGGTTTTGATTTAGGAGCCTAAAGCCCTCACATGACAGAGAGAGAGAATGACCCTTCCACTCTAAACACAGGTGATCAGTATGCCTTAATTAGAGTTCTCATAGAACCCAGCCAATTTGCATTCTTGCCAATATTGAGACAATAACTGCTTTTTTTCCACATTTATTTCAGGTAATAAGCCTTTACAAAACTGAATCCTGGGGCAGTGAGGACCATTTTGTTAAAGCAAATGTTGTTCAGAGTTAAAGGGAAAAACACAGCCTTAATTTTTTCTCAGGTCTACAGCCCACACCTCAAACCACATAGAGAATAAATGTAAGGTCATAATTTCAGCAACAAACTGTGTTTCTCCAGCTATGGCTCTGGCCCTACTCTCTGCAGTGAAATTTCCAGCTGCTTTTGTTTAGTCTCCCGAATACTTTGAGGAGCCCACAGAGGGCATCTTACTTGTATCCATGAATATATAAAATAAGGATATACCTAATCAAAACTGATTTATCCCAGGGAATTATAGGGTAACTAACATTAAAAACTTGGTAAATATCATTCACCAATTTAATAGATTATAGGAAAAAACTATAAAATAATCTCAATAAATGCAGAAAAGGCATTTGATAAATTTTATCATTTCTTAACATTAAAAAATGTTTACTATAATAGGAAGACATAATAATTACCTGACAGTGGATATTAAAAAAAAAGAAAAAGAAAAACCTTTGAACACATCAAACATTGGAAAATCAGAAACAAGACAAAAATGTCCAGGATCACCACTTTAATCGACATTGTCCTAGAGGTCCTAGCCAACATAATGCATACAAGAAAATCATTTGAAGATATAAGAAATAGAAAGGAAGAATTGAAATTCTTAATATTGATAATATTATATGGCTGTCTTCATAGAAAATTTGAAAGAATCTATAACCTGTTTATTAGAAATAAATAGTTTAGCAAGGGGGCTGTTAATCAAGAAAATCATAATCAAAATAAATGATAACAATTTTCACCTGTAAAATGGCAATGCCCTGTGATAGCTGGAGTGTGAGAAAATGGGTAAACTCATCAATAGATGCTGAGAAGACTATTACTATCACATTTTTTACTGGTAACTTGACAACACACATTAAGAGGCAAACCAAAGAAACTTTTACCTAAGAATTTTATTTCTACAAATTTAAATTAGGAATACAATTAAAGATGTGCACAAATAACTTTGTTCAGGGATGAAACTGTGATAAAATTTATAATAAAAAAGGAACAACTAACAAACATGATCAGAAATATGATAACAATGTGGCAGACACTGTTGGGTGCTTATTGTGTAGCCATTCTCTCCTTCCTCCATGCTAATAGAACCCCGATTTAATTCACGTGTGGGACAGCCATGGGCTTCAGTGAGGATGAGCTCTCACTAGTTAGGATTTATGAAGCCTGTCGGAATAATGACATTTCCATTGTGTGGTTTGGAATGAGCATATGACATGTTTCTGGCCAATGAAATATGAAGGCAAGTTGGCCTCTGGCAAAGTTTCCCTTGCTCTTATAAAGGGCATTAGTCAGGGACCTTCTGTTTTCTTCTTGTCAGCATTGATGTGTCCACATGCAGTGTCTGGAACCATGCCAATGTCTTGGAACCATCCAGCCTAGTACAACAAATCCATATGTTGAGATTGGAAGAACAGGCAAGGGATATGGGTCCACTCTGAAACAAGCCTTACCTCAAGACCTCTTGGTATGTGAGTTTAAAAGAATCATTATTTTTAAGAACGCCGTTAATTGGTTTTCTATTACCTAGAGTCAAAAGCAAACTAACTGAAACAAATGGTTACATATAGTATAACCATAAAAACTATGCTTCTCTTAAAACCTATGTTTCAAAAGTTACTTAATAATGGATCTTTATTAGGGAGTAGAATTGTGGGTATTAGAGGCTGAGAAGGGTGGAGGGGAAGGAAGGATGGAGACCGGGATCCATCCAGATACAAAATGACAGCTAGATAGAGGAATGAGTTTTGGTGTTCTGCAGCACTGTAGGGTGTATATGGTTAACTATAATTTGTCGTATATTTTCAAAAAGCTAGAAGAGAGGCTTTTGAATCTTCCCATCAGAAAGAAATGATAAATGTTTATGATGATATATTTGTTAATTACCCTGATGTGATCATTATACATTTGAAATATCACCCTGTATTTCATGAATATGTACAACAAAAATAGACCTTTATGACATTTTGTTAAAAATAATAAAAAGGTATTATTGAAGCATGTTAAGGAATCTTTACAACTCTGTGATACTATCATCCACATTTATAGGTGAAAAAAATAAGATTGAGAGAAGATAAGTGGTTTGCTTGAGTTCAGATCACTTGTATTAATAAATGGTGGAGCCAGGATTGGAATTCTGACAGCGTGACTCTGTCTGCCCACCCATTATCTCTGGGTATCGCAGACTCTTACTACACTTTGTCTTTAAACGTGTGGTACGATCCCAATTGTCCTCTGTTCCATGGATATGATACACAGAGATATATGTACACATGCGCATGGACAAAAGGGGCCGAAATTAAACATACTGAAATTTGAAAAATGGACATCTCTGAGTATTGGGATTGTGGATGATTTCCATTTGATTCTTTGAGCTTTTCTTTATTTTTCCAAATGTTCTACAACAAACAAATATAACTCTTATAATATGTAACAAATGTCAGACTAAAGGTTACATGAAAAAATGTGAGAGTCAGATAAAAGGTTCATATTTAAAAGAAAAAGACATTTTAAATAAAGTTAACCTTTTATAACATTGAATATGATAGGCTTTAAAAATATTACATAAAACATATAATTAAAATCAAATAAAAATTGCCAAAAATGTATTTATAATAAAATAATTATGTCATATTTAGAAATTATAAAGGTAGGAAAAACACATTATAAATTGCCATATACCAAATACATACTTTTAGTCATAATTTTTGTAGGCTTATTTTATCTTGTTGAAGAATCTTTGTAAAAACTTTGATGTGCTTATCTCTAAAAAAGCAAACAATTTGAGCAAGTCTTTGGGAATAATATTCATCACCTGAATCACAAAGATGCCTTTCTTTTCATAATAAAACATCTATTTTAAAATTTTTATTGTAAATTGTAATAAAAATCAGAATAGCTATCACTTAAATACTTGCTATGTGTCAGGTACTATCCTAAAGCTTTCCAAATATAAACTCATTTAATACTCTCTCAACATTTAATGCTCTATCAGATAGGTGCTATCATTACTTCCATTTTACAGATGAGGAAACTGAGGCACGGAGACATTAAGCAACTTGATCAACATCACTAAACTAAAAAATAGCAAGATCAGATTTTGAATTTAGGCAGTCTAGATCCAGAGTCTCTACTTGTAACTGCTGCATATTGTTTCCTCTTTTAATAAATTATTATAATTTATTGGACTTCATTTAATTTCAAAACTCAAATGACCAGTCTTCATAATCATGTAGGTTCATTAGCAACCTCTAAGTAGTCTTCTTGTTTCTCTGTTTCTAAATAGCAGGGTGCAAAGCAAAGGACTAAAAATACAAGTGTGCAAGAAATCTGCAACCTCAGATTTATATAATGTGCCTATCAAGGGGTCAAGTTAGGTACTGAAAATTCAATGTTCTTGTAATAGTATAATATTGCTATAAAACAAATGTAGACTTTTATTTACAAGCACTGTGTAAATTAAAGAATCATTTTTTTTAAAAGCAGTACTATGTTATTTATACATAACACTTTTTTTAGAAATCAGTTTATTTCAGACACCAGCCACAGTTGGGCCAGAGGAATAAATGAATGCACGCACACACACACACACACACACACACACACACACACACACACACACATTTTCTTACACCTTGGAATAAGCACACATTCAAATGTGCAAAGAACAATTTGAATGTCGCTTTCTGTACACTGGATTAGCCTCTCAGCTCTTTAACCAGAGCTGTAAATTTAGATGTCTTTGTTCAGTTTGCTTTTGGTTCAGCACACACAGACTGGCCAAGCCAAGCCGGTGGAAGGTTCTTTCCCCACCCCCCTGAGAGCTACAGGACTGATTCCGTATGCTCCAAGCCAGAGGTAATGTAATGTCCAGAGCTTTATTCACTGAGTCAGTCAACCATCCTTTCAGCCTTTGACTTCCTGGCTTCTGCTAATCCGTAGACCTCACAGAAGTCTCCAGACAAGGGAGATGTTGAACATGTGCTTCGGCATCAGCGAGGAGGCCAGCCGTGCGTGCAGCCAGGCGAGGGCCCAGACCTCTCATTTATACGGGGCGTGCTCCTTGGGCACAAGACAATCCAAAGACAGAACTGACTATAAAAGTCAGAAATAACCACGATTCCATTAAAAACTGCAAATAAAACATTTTTATAACTTTTCCCTAATGTTGCAAACAAGCAATTGTCCCACAGTACAAATATTTTCCAGTCCCTAATAAATGTAACCTTGTTTCTTCTTTTTTGCTCAAGGGGACAAGAAGCTTATGCACATAAAACCGCTTCAGAGAATTGCCTCTATTCTATGCTTCCGAGTGTGAAAGCTTTCTGTTTAAGCTACAAATATAGTGTACGTGATGATCTTATTGCACTATTTTTCCCAGATTTATTTATTGTCCAAAAGGTATGTAAAAATGCATATGTATTCATTATCCTTTAGAAATATAAAGAATTCCAAAAACACTTTTAACCCTTTTTATTCTCCCTGTCACTAATAAGGCTTCTTAACATTATGCCCTAGAACATTATTACCCTTCAAAAAATATATTTAAGCCACTCTATTTGGTATATACTCTGAAGTATTATTCATATCATTGGGGAGGGGGGGCAGGAATCACCATTGCCAGAGTATCCTACTCTAGAACTTAGACTCTATAGTCAGAAAAATAGTTCCATTCAACAAATGTTGATTTGGCATCAATGTTGAGAAGGAAAAAATATGAAATACAAAATAAGTTTATGTCAGAGCCCCTGCCTTCCTTAACTCACAGTCTCAGTGATAAGACACAGATAACAGTGCGTGACAAAAGGATGATAAAAATCAGGCCTCAAATATGAAGGCTATTGTAAAAATTTCTATGAGTAAATATTTTAATGTGCAGAATAAATGGAAAAAGATAAGGCTACAAGATAAATCTGCCTTCTGGCAACATCTCTACCATGATGGATGTCCGTGCTATGTTAGGGGAGCAGCGTGGGAAATGAACCACCACTGTCTCTCGCCAAGATGAAAGCCTTCAGAACAGAACTTCCAATAGAACTTCCTACAATGATAGAAATGTTCTATATCCGCTCTGCACTGTCCTATGAGGAGAGCCACGTACCACCTGTGGATACTGAGCACTCGAAATGTGGCTATTGTAACTGAGGAACTGGATTTTAACTTTTATTTAATTTTAATTAATAACCATATTTGGCCAGTGGCCACTGCGGTGGACGGTGCAGCTCCACAGTGTGTGTTCAATACCAGCAGAGCAAGAAACCTCATGGCTGTTCCAGTGCTCGAAAGTTGACGGCACTGGAGGGTGCCCTGCCTGTGAGAAGGGCGCAGCTCTAGAATTTCTCGTTGGAAAACAATCTCGAACTTGCCCTATCAGTATAGGGGATATAATGTATTCACTTGATCCATGTTCCTCTTTCTCTAAAGTAGAATGGTAAATGTTAATTTTCTACTTTGTAGGTGGGAAATGGTAAAGCAAGTTAGCTAATTAGAAATTTTCCAAAAGGTACTCATGACTTCATAGGTGTTTACAGATGAAGATAAAACTTTTCTTTTTACATAAAGTACATTAAGAAGATAAGACTATGAAATGTGATTATAATCACTTACTCTTGGGGAAATGTTTTCTTCGAAAATATAACTATACCGAACATTCTTGTCATAAAAATACAGAAATTTTGAAGTAAAAGGATTTGATCTAACATTACAGATAACACTTAGCTAGAGCCTGGGGCATTTAAGACAAATCAATGGCAAAGATATTGCTTCCTACTTGGGGACTCTGAAGGAATCAGAGGAATGTTTGCCATCTGTCTTCAAGTTTAAAGAATTGTTCTAGACGTTGTAGGTAAAGTAGAAGAATATGGCTCCTGAAGCCTGGAAGAGAGACAAAATGATGTGAATCTCTAGCCTCGCTTTGAAATGCTTCCCTCGAAGCCCGTTCTAATGAGCCAAGCAAGGATAGCTGTGGCCTCCTCGGCTTCTGCACACATGGAAGACAATGCTAATGAACCGTGCCATTTTTTTCTGTTGATTGTCTCAACACAGGGCCCCACTGACTGTCTGTTGGGATTGGCACTTGAGCTGAAACCTATTTTGCAACTCCAGTACTTCTATACATATCTTGGTCTTTCTGAAGTGTGTGGTAAAAGTGGTAAGCAGGTAGCAAGGTCTCATTATGTGTTAATTTGTGGGTGAAAAGCTCCCTAGAGAATCTGGGTACACCTTATCAAGAAACTTTGGAAGCAAAGTCTTATTGTTGTTTTCTACAAATTGTTTCTTAAGCAGACAGCCCTTCTAAGCTCCAGAAATAGTAGGAATTGTGAGTTGAATCAAGGAATTTCCAATGAATGGAGGCGAGGGGAATCTATATTGTGAGGTTTTTAGAATCAGTAAAACAGAAGTGTTCTTTCTCTTAAATCTCTGTTGCCTGTAAGCTTGGAGAACTTCAGGGTAATATTACTATAACAATTTTTTTACAGTAGCAATTATAATTGAAATTTGTGACACACAAGTATAACTAAAACTCAATCATTTCACACTCTCCCATCCAAGCCTGAGGATACCTGGGGATAAATAGATTTCTTGGAGGCAGCTACTGACTATGGCTAAATTACATCTTACCACGTGAACTCATTGGCTTTTTAATTACTCTGCTGATGTCCACATGCTGTCACCACTATCTCATACTGAAATGATATTAATTTAATTTTAACTTTAATGCACAAGGAGAAAAAAGTGGAGAGTATATGTTATTATTTTTTTGTTCTATACTCCTTAAGAGCCAATTTTTTAAAATACTGGTATACATTTATTTTTTTAAATCTATCTCTGCTGTAAATTGTCAACCTCTGAATATATGCTTTAAATGGTTCTGTTTGTGTAACTGTATTTAAGTAAGATTGATGTGATCATTGTCCTCTTACAGCTGCCGTCCCCAACCCCTTGGCTGCAGACCCGTACCAGTCTGTGGCCTGTTAGAAACCAGGCTGCACAGCACGAGGGGAGTGGTGGGTGAGCAAGCAAAGCTTCGCCTGTATTTATAGCCACTCCCCATCACTAGCATCACCACACAAGCTCCGCCTCCTGTCAGATCAGTGGAGGCATTAGATTCTCACAGGAGCACGAACCCTACTATAAACTGCGCATGACAGGGATCTAGGTTGCGCCCTTCTTATGAGAATCTAACGTCTGATGATCTGAGGCAGAGATTAGGTGGTGACGCTAGTGCTGGGGCGTGGCTGCAAATACAGATCATCATTAGCAGAGAGGTCTGACTGCACAATAAATGTAATGTGCTTGAATCATCCCCAAATCATCCCAACCTTCGGTCTGTGGGAAAAGTGTCTTCCATGAAACCAGTCCCTGATGCCAGAAAGGTTGGGGACCACTGCTATAAAGACTCTTCACAAAAATGAGAGGCACATCTCCAGAGGCTACAACATAAACCAAATATTTAAATAAAGAAAACTTTCATAGGTAAAAGTATCTATGCACACAACTATATCAGGAAACACAATTGAGGGGAAAGAAAGATGTTCTCATTTGTTATGGGGTAATTTAAATTTGTACATCAATTTAAGCATTATAAAATGGTTAACTTTTCTTACAATAAGGAATAATTTTATCTTAGGTTGACAGCATTAAAAATAAAGTGCTATTTTTCTTTTGGAATTCACCCCATAACAACTATTCCCCTACTTGTCAGGTGCCCTTAAAAATCGTTTCTGATCATCTTTGCAGAAAACTTCATTTCCTTTTTGGTGGCCTATTTAGTCATAAGGTTGTAGTATGCTGGCAAAGCAAAATGGGAAATTGGAGGCAACTAATCACATCATTAAAGCCAAAAACTTCAGATGATTCAGGTCAATGAGGGTACGGGTGTCAATTATTCAGATGGTTATCTCAATTCATTGCAACAGAGAGACCTTGTTCTTTAATTACCCTTATTAAATTAATACTATGTCAGATCTATTAGTTACAACTTTTTAATTTGCTTCTTTATGTTATATATCATTCTAACTACTTAGGTATCAGTTTTTTAAAAGCCGAATTCTTGGGTACTTATCATCATGATTTCACATAATTAAACAATAAATAATTTACATCAATGAATTGCATGTTTATTACCTGAGTCTTATGCGTAATGAAGCAGAGTCTCCTAGAAACAGCTACAACTGGCACAATACTCAAAAGTAAAGTTATTGTTGCGTGGCCATCGACAAGTCAGGTTCAAAACTAAACTTTTTCTTTCTCATTGAAGCATAGAAGTCCCATCACAATCTGGTCTTAACTTACCTTGAAGCTCTATATCCCATCAACCACTGCTCCCAAGAATCTTAAGCCCAGTCACTAGCAAGAAGATTCTCGCTATTTTCTGAACTATTCATGCTGTGGTTCGGTATGTGTTGTGCCCTCTACTTGGAATATCCTGCCCCCTCTTCTCCACTAGTAAACTTGTATTAGTGCCTTGACATCAATACTTCTGTGAATCTCCCTTTTTTGCTTCTGTAGCACCTTGTTCTCTATTATCTATCTCAACACTCTACCGTTTAAGTAGTTAAGTCCCTCTCCTCCACTTCACTGGGAGCACTTTAAAGGATACCAAGCTACGGCAAACTTTGAGGAAAGATTTGAAGAGGAAGCTTAGGATAAAAAGACGATCTAAGAACTGTAGAGTGTCATTTATTGAGGAACGGCGAGAAACTGGGCTATTTGGCACATTAGGGTTCTCAGATTTGCCTAATGCAGAAAATAGAGTATCTGCTCTATCCCTGGGCTTTGCAGTGCAGATATTTCCTAAATTTTCTGGTCTGAGCTTAATTACAATGCTCTCTGATAGCCTAGATCTTTCATGCATAAGCACAATAAACTGAAAAGGGACATTAAGGAATCCATACTTGTTTAGAAGAACATTATTTAAGCAAAACAGGAAGGAAGTATGAATTGGATTCTAAAATAATGAGACATTGACTCCGAATTAGCCAAACGTAGACCTAATACTTTGTGCCAGAGGTGACAACAGGATAGATCAGGTGAAATAGAGTATTTTTCCTTTTCTAGCATAGCAGCAGGAACCTAAAGCACTTTTTACTAGGATCTTTCTCCACTTAAGTTCTGCTATAAGACTTTATACAAGCTACTGTTTTTCTACATTTTTGATAGAACTTATTTAAAAAGGTGGTAATAGGGGAAAGTATAATCCACTAGTCATATTTTTGTGATTTTATTGCAATAAAAATCATACATATGCATAATTCAGGTAACTATTTTCTATGGTACTAATAGATGTATATAGTACATCAGAAGGTATTTCAAATACAGGTATTTTTTACTGTAGAATAAATTATAGATATTAAAGAATATATACCATGAGCTAATTCAAAATAAATTACATACAATTTTATTTATCTGCTACTTGGAAATAAGAAATGTTTGTAATTATGCAGGACACTTCCGAAACTAAATTATGTCTCACTTAACCAGCATTTCATTGATATCAATTAAAAAATGAATTGCAGAAGTATAAGGATTACATGGAAGTTTTGGGTGCTTTTGCAATTAATATATTACTTCCTCTCTATAACTGTGGTCCAATACTCATTCTTTTCTTCACACTTCCTCTCAGTAAGAAAAGTTCTAAAACCCTAAGTGCTGTATGAGCTATTACATAATTGTTCTTTTATGGCCTGCAGAGACACTACCCTCCAGTACATTCCTTTGTGAAGTAATTTGGGTTACCTTGGATATGAAAAGCAGCTCAATCAAAGCACATTCCACCGTGCAGCCAAGACCCAACAAAGAAATACAGAGACTGGGATGGTCTTTGTAGCAAATTAAACTTCAAGGATCCTTTATGAAATGTTGAAGGTCTTCAGCCAGCTGGATGGTTTTAGCAAAGGTCAGTAAAAAGTGATTGGAAAAATAAAAGTTAAGAGTATTCTTTAGCATAAGTTACAGAGTTAGGGAGTTTCTGATATGACAATATTTAGCATTCCATTGGTGTTTCAGGTGTATTTCTGACCCAAACACTCGGTAGTTTAACACCCAAGCGCTTCGTCATTTCTCATCATTCTGTGGGTTGATTGGATGACTCTTCTGCTGATCTCACATGTGTAGTTCAGCCAGTTGACAGGTAGTCTGGAGTGGCAATTCCAAAGTGGCCTCACTCCCCCGTCTGGCAGTTAGTGCTAGCTGTTGTTGGAGAATAAAGACTGGAACTTTCTCACCACGTGATCTTTCATTTCAGATTCCTACATAGCATGGTGGTCTCGGGGTTCTGAGGAGGTGAAGACAGATCTTCAAAGTATCTTGAGGCTCTGGAACTCATACAGTTGTCACTTCTGCCACATTCTATTGGTCAAAACAAGTCACAGGCCAGGCCAGATTCAATAAGGCAGAAAGATAAACTTTACCTCTTGACAGTGGGTGCAATAGCACCACTTTCCAAATGAGACAGACATTTAAAAGCATCAAATAAGGTCGGGCGTGGTGGCTCACGCCTGTAATCCTAGCACTCTGGGAGGCCGAGGCGGGCGGATCGTCCTGAGCTCAGGAGTTCGAGACCAACCTGAGCAAGAGCGAGACCCCGTCTCTACCAAAAATAGAAAGAAATTAATTGGACAGCTAAAAATATGCATAGAAAAAATTAGCCAGGCATGGTGGTGCATGCCTGTAGTCCCAGCTACTCGGGAGGCTGAGACAGTAGAATTGCTCGAGCCCAGGAGTTTGAGGTTGCTGTGAGCTAGGCTGACGCCATGGTACTCACCCCAGGCAAGAGAGTGAGACTCCGTCCCAAAATAAATAAATAAATAAATAAATAAATAAATAAATAAAAGCATCAAATATAGTTTTATGCAGACTTTTCAACTTTAAAAAATGGAAAAAACAATTCTAGTTAATAATGGGAAATGTCCATCTTTAACCTTTGGTGACTTGAAACAGGTTGCTGATGGCTAGCATTTAGGTTAATATTTTATTTTCCTTGTTTTCCATTTTCTTATGTCAAATGTCAAATAATCATAAATGCCAATACACTAGCTAGAATGAAAATCTTACTTTTCCATAATTCAATTATACAATAAACCAATTTTTATTGGATGCTGCTTTTGCAAAGCACTGTGTTCAGAGACAGGACAAGGGGATGCCAGTGTTTGGCATGGGGGAACCTACAGATGCGTTATATTTGGAATCGCTCACTAACATTTTTCTATTATTAATAATAAAGTTCAAATAAGAAATTCAACTGAGTCGAGTCACTGAACTAAATTCAGCTGACATTTTCCTTTTATAATCCTGAACTTTCAAAGATTTATTTCTTATGCTTGTTGCCCTACATTTTCTTTCCCAAAAGCCAGATCTTAAAGGAAAGATCAGACATGAAATCTGGTAAGAATCAATCAAATTAGCAACTCACTGTATCATCTTAAAAAATAACTTATGCAGAACTCATGGAGCAACTTTGGGGATTTCAAATCACTTTTTGTGACTAATGGCTTAAAGTCAAGTTCCAAAAAGAAAAGTGTTTTGATGAATATACACCTGACGTTACTGGCCACCACTCTCTTGTTGCCACTCCTAATGCATCAAAATGGTAACTACTTAGAGTAGTGGTGAGGATTGCAGCAGCCAACCATCCAGGATGCCTTTAAAAAGACTTTGTAGGGTTATAAATAACACTGGGAATAAAATCTCTGTACACAGAACTATTAATACATTTTTACCTCTGTGAAGTTAAATGGCCCATATAAGGCAATTTTGCCTAAATAATATGATTTAAATAGCTCAATTAGTCAGCCAAGACCAAATGAAAATTATATCATTTAATAAGTACTTAGTAACTTTTTAAACATTAAGTAAAACAGAATTTATGGATCATGAGTGTCGCACAAAGACTAAGTGGGGAGGGGGTACGTGATTTGATTTTAAGGACACTAAAAGACTTATTAGCAAATAAAATTCAACAATCTATAAAAATAATTGTATACCATGACTAAGTGAGATTTGTGCCAGGTATTCAAGCCTGGTTCAAACATTCGAAAATCAATTAATGTAACCAACAGGCTAAAAAAGAAAAATTATATGATTGTATCAAAATATGGAGAAAAAACTTTTGATAAAATCCAACACTTGTTCATGATAAAAACTCTCAGTAAACTAGGAGTGGAGGGGAACTTCCTCAAGGGTAAAGAACATAGCTTAAAAACCTGCAGCTAACGTTATATTTAATGTTGAGAAACTTGAAGCTTTCCCACGAAGGTCAGTAATAAGCCAAGGATGTCCCATTTCATTAGTTCTTTTCAACATCATACTGGATGTACTAGCTAATGTAACAAGACAAGAAATCAAAATCAAAGGCATACAGATTGGGAAGGAAGAAATGAAACTGACTTTGTACACAAATGACATGATCATCTATGTAGAAAATCCAAAAGAATTGACAAAATAACTTCTAGAACTAATGAGAGGTTAGAGCAAGGTTTTAGTTTTATATATTAACAATGTTAATATATAAAAGTCAATTGCTTTCCCATCTACCATCAATGAACAAGTGGAATTTGAAATTTAAAACATGGTACCATTTACATTAGCACCCAAAAAAGTGGAACATGTAGGTATAAAACTAACAAAATATGTAAAAGAGACATGTGAAGAAAACAAAATCCTGATGAACAAGATCAAACTACTAAATAAATGGAGCAATAATCCTTATTCATGGCTAGGAAGATGGACTATTGTCAAGATGTCTGTTTTTCCTAACTTGATCTATAGATTCAATGCAATTCCAATCAAAATCCCAACAAGGTATTTTATGGATATCAGCAATCTGATTTTAAAGTCTATATGGGGAAGCAAAAGATCCAGAATAGCCAACACAATATTGCAAGAGAAAACAAACTTGGAGGACTGACATCACCCAACTTCAAGACTTACTGTAAAGCTGCAATAATCAATACAGTGTGTTATTAGAAAGAGAATAGACAAATAGATCAATGGAACAGGATAGAGAGCCCAGAAATAGATCCACATAAATATAATCAACTGGTATTTGACAAATAAGCAAAACCAACACAATGGAGCAAAGATAGTCTTTTCAACATAGTGCCAGTACAAGTGAACATCCACATGAAAAAAAAATGGAAGTAGACACAAACCTTACACACTTCACAAAAATTAACTCAAAATAGATCAAGACTTAAATGTAAAACACAAAACTATAAAACACCTAGAGGATAACATAGGAGAAAACCTACATGACCTTGGGTATGGCAATGACTTTTTAGTATAATACCAAAGGCACAATCCATAAAAGAAAGAATTGATAAGCTGGACTTCATTAAAATAAAAAACTTCTGGTCTGTGAAAGACATTGTTAAAGGAATAAGAAAGCAAGCCACAGACTGGGAGAAAATGCTTACAAAAAACATACATGATAAAGTACTGATATCCCAAATATATGAAAACACTGTTAAAACTCAAGAAAATAAACAACCCAATTAAAAAAATGAGCCAAAGACCTTAGCAGACACCGCATCAAAGAAGATATACATATGGCAAATAAGCATATGAAAAGATGCTCTACGTCATGTGCATCAGGGAAATGTAATTTATGAAAACAATGAGATGCCACTACACACCTTTTTGAATGGCCAAAATCCATAACACTGACAACACCAAATGCTGGTGAGGACGTGGAGCAACAGGAACTCTCATTCATTGCTTATAGGAATGCAAAATCGTATAGCTGTTTTTAAATATAGTTGGGCAGTTTTTATATAAAACTAATCTTACTCTTACGATATGATCCAGCAATGACAATCCTTAGTAGTTGTTTACCCAAAGGAGTTGATCTTATGTCCACACGAAAACCTGCCCATGGATGTTTATAGCAGCTTTATTCATTGTTACTGAATCTTGAAAGCAACCAAGATATCTTTCAGTAGGTGAATGGATAAATAAACTGTTATACATCCAAACAATAAAACATTGTTCAGTACTGAAAAGAAATGAGTTACCAAACAGAGAAAAGACATGGAGGAAACTTAAGTGCATCTCGAAAGAAGCCAATCTAAAAAGGCTATATATATACTGTATGATGCCAGCTATGTGACATTCTAGAAAAAGCAAAACTATGGAAACAGTAAAAAGGTTAATGGTTGCCAGGGATTGTGAATAGGCAGGTCACAGAAATCTTTAGAGTAGGGAAAATAATCTCGGTGATTCCATAATGATAGATACCTGTCATTATACATTTGTCCAAACCCATAAAATACACGACACCAAGAGTGAACCCTAATGTAAACTATGGCCTTTGAGTGATTATGATGTGTCAACATAGGTTCATCAATTGTAATGAATGTATAATACCACTCTGGTGAGGGATGCTGATAATCCAGGAAGCCATGAATATGTGGGGCAGGGAGTATGTGGAAAATCTCTGTACCTTCTTCTTAATTTTGCTACGAACTAAAACTTTTCTAAAATCTAAAATAATAAAGTCCCTTTAAAAAGACTTAACCAAAGTTACAAAAATATTCACCCAAAAAAAGGAAGCAATATTGTCCTCAAGGTCACTAGGTGCCAGATGTTGTCCTTCTTTCATGTATACTAAATAGTTGGCCGAACCCGAGAGATTCTAACCTTCAAGATGTGAGACTTAGTACAGTGAAACTACAGCTAGATTGCAACAAAACAAAACAGAGATGCCTGTGCAGTCAGAGCCAGAGCAAAAACACCTAAGCTATGGAAGGGCCCCAGAGAGTAATAAAGGAGAGATGGCAAGGATGAAGTTCTATATTTCACTAACTTGTCTAGGACCAACTCTGCATGCTCAAAGGATGTGTCTTCCCCTATGCGCCCTTGGCACTCTCTCCAACATTCAACATCTAGAAGCTGGGCTCCACCTCTGTGATTCCTATGGTTGCTTTTCCACATAGGCCCATTAAGCCCTTCCTGGTCAGCAACAAAAGGATTCAGAGCTTGGCGTTCAATCCATGATTCCTCTAGCGGGTCCCAAATATCAGGGCACTGAGTCAGATTTTCCTGTGTTCATTTGCTTTGATTCTTCAGCTCCAGCCAACTTGGTCCCCCCATTCCCCCACACAAACCATGTTTATCCCTCTCACTATGCTTTCGCTCACAGTTTAGCCTCCCTTGATTCAAATTCAGTCTTTCCTTTAAAGTCCAGATCAAGGACCATCTGTCAGACAAAGCCTTTCCCAACTAGCCCAGACTATGATGCTTTCTCTTCCTGCTCTGAGTTCAGTCAGTGCTTTCAATTGGAGTTATACCATTAACTCTTAAATTGCTTTACGACTGCTAGTTTTATCTTCTCTTATTGTAATTTCTGAGGCATGGGGCCATGACTTAGACTCTTTTCTATATGCCGCCGTGCTTTACACAGGCCTACACCCAAAGAAGCCATTTATTAACATTTATTGGTTGATAGAGTGATTCTTATTCCTGTACTCAAGTTGTTATCTCAATTCCAATTTCTCCTCAAAGAACCCTCCATGATCAGAGCAATGAAGTTTAGAATCTGACTTCTTTATTTTCCACCTGTGTAAATATAAACAGGCTAATTAAAATTTTAATAACAGACTGCAGCCGTGAAAGCTTTTATATGCTAACTAAATAAATGTTTACAATGCACATACATACCTATGTGCTCCAAAGGGTTAATGTTCAATGAGGGGTTTTTATAGCTCATTAATTGTTATATTTGCATCCTTTTATCTAAATTGTTAGTGGCCTGCTTAGTCGATTGAAACATATTGCTTTGATATTAAAGCTGCAATCCAGGCCTTTATTTCTGGTATATGTTCTATTCAGAAATGCAAGTCCTTCTGCACAGGGCAGTGAGAATTGCTCTGGAGAGCTTTACAACTCACTGTGCCACATGCTCAAGAACAGAGACAACAATGAACAGAGTCCACCAATTAACACGTACGAGAAACTTTGCAATAAAATACACTAGTCAAAAAGGCATATTGATGGGAATCGAAGTTTATAATTTCCTTAGTAATAGATCTGACTTTGATTTTGAATTGAGCATCATACCTATGCTATTAAATACTGTTATTATTTTTTCAGAAAAAAAGGAATTCCTGAGGAAAATGAGAAGGGAGGGGGAATTAATTAGTATAGCCAGATTGTTGTTGATCAAGGTTAAGTCATGTTTCTGCAAACCAAGTTTTCAGTCTGAAAAAGAAACCCATGGCATTTTATATTAAGACTTAATCATGAGCTAATGAGCATTATAGTGAGAATAATGGTTCCAAGGGTAGGGGCTTTTCCCAATGTAATAGAAATGAAAAGTGGATTCATTTAATTCAACTTACAGTAAGTAATGTAAGTTATAGTACATTGTCTCCTTACCTTTAGAAATGCTGCTTATTCAATTACTCTCACTTGCTATTGCTACCCACAGTTTGGTCTGTAAAGAAAACCCAGATGGCTCAGCCAATCTGACCAGCTTATAGTTAATTTATCATTACATTATTCAGTAAGATTCCAACTGAATCATTAGTTAGGTATCATGCAACTAATCTAGTATGATCATCAAGTAGGTCAGAAAATAAATATGTTGTAGAATCACTGATCTTATCATATTATATATAGAAAACCTCAAAGTTTCCTCACAAACCCAAATTCCTTAATGACCATCTACAAGAGGACAAAGATGAAAAAGAAAATATATTTTATTGTTCATTAAGCATGTTGCCTCACTTGTCTTAATCTATCCTAACGCTTTTAAATCTTGAGATATAATCTGGGCCCAACCAGCAAGTAAGTAACCAGACCCATAAACACTAAGAATGAGTTCCAAAGAATGCTTAGGGGACAGAGAGACTTGAATAGGATTTGGGGGGAAAAAAGCCAGAGAAGAAATCAGAGGACAGAAGACAGTGAGTTCTTTCAAAATTGAAAGAATAACTTATCTAGAGCATTTTGGTTCCCCGCTGAAGAGAAGAGAGTAATAGCCTAGGAAGATTAGTAGGGTGGGGGTTGGGGGGGATTGTAACAGCAGGAAGTAATGATTAAAGGCCAAATAGAGATTTCAGTCAAGAAACAGTCTAAGTAAGGATAAATTTTAGCATCATTTCTAAGCCAAATGGTTCTTTCTACCTCTATATATTCTTGTTTGTAAGCAAAGACAAGAAACAGTGCCAAGATTTCTGACCTTGGATGTGGTGCTATCAGGAAACCTCCTCAGAGAGTGCTAATCCACCCACTCCTTCCCCCATGAATGTACACAGACCACAGTGAAAACAAGCACACTGTGCACACATTTGACCCCCATGGGGTCAGGGAAGAAGGTTTGTTTCTCTCACTGACATGTTTCCTGATTTCAGGTTCCTCCTAAAGTCTACCAATGTTTTTGAAACAAGGCTATCACATTTCTTTGTTTATGTTTTACAATTTTTCCAGGGGCATCGATAATAAAAGTCACAGGGAGAAAAAATATGGTTTGTAAGGAAATATTTTAAAATAGTGTGGATGGCTCAGTGTATGTAGTTAGTGGATATGGGTTAAAAAATAAACAAAACACTATTCCATTTCATAAGAACACTTCAGGAGCCCAGTCCCGATATAACCTATGCCATTCTGAAATAAGTCCATAAATAAAAAGGCAATGGCATTTTTAACCATGTATGCTAACTAGGTCATGTAATAATGATGACATGCTTCCAGTCATGCAAGGGTATCATCTACTCATTATGATTCAAGTTATGGTTGATGACATTGATATAACTTAGAAGAGTATAAGATAGAGGGAATATTTCATAGTAAATAGACCAAGAATGATTCCCCTTGGAATAGTAAAGGCACAAATTGCTTTAGTTTTCATTTCTATGGTGCTAAATTTGTATTTCATGTGAGAACCTATAATTGATGACTGCTTACTTGTCTGGGTGAAAAGGGATAAAAAAATAGATTATGATTGTCAAGGTTGTTTGTGTTAGTAGCTAAAATGGTAAGTAGCACCCTGAAGTCTTTGTAAAATCACACGAATACTTTTCTTTTTGAGAAAAACAAGAAAGTGTTGGGCAAAAAGTTGCAAGCCAAAATACCCTGTGTCATCTGGCTGACATGGTTCACAGTTTTTCCTGGAACAATGACTGCATCAACTAATAGCAAAACAAACTCCAATGCATCCATTCGGGATCAGTCCTAGATTTTCTCAAGAGCTTTACAGGATTGAAGTTGTTGCTTTTTTTTTTTTTTTAAGAATACAAAATACCTGCAGTTGTTCTACATTTTGATACTCTCTTTTTAAAATAATTTCTAAGTTGACTAACCAAAGCATCTCAATGTTGCTATACTTAGTAAATAATTTAAAATTCATAATAATTACTTCCATATGTCAAATTCTCTTCTTCCCCAAATTCCCACTTGCTTCTCATTATCTTAGATAGTCCTATTTCTAAATTCTCTTGATGTGTTATGGATACTATTATGTCCTACTTCTGAGAATAATTCATTAACATTCTGTGTATTGAAGTATTAATTTATATAAGCAAAGGGGCAATCACATTTAATTAAGAAAAAAGAAGAAGCTATTGTTCTAGTGAGTATTCATTTTGGTCCTGAACCACATGAGGGGGAGGGATTGTACATGAACTAAAAAAACTGACAAATTCTCACTTATCCAAATACTCAATAGGTTTGCTTCTCATACCATTGCAATATTATCGTTTAAAAAGGCTAATTTTGAAAATAATCATAAAATCTATAGTGACATTTTATACTGCCTGATAATTACGTATCATAGCAGTGTTTCTCAAACTACCCATGGTTTACCCATAAAAAGAAAGAAAGAATGAAAAAACAAGAATTTTTTTTCAAATTTACAATCCATAATAGACTAATACTTTGGTAAAATATAATAAAAATTAAAGTTGTAATCATGTTGGATTGATATGAAAGTTTCTAAATACTTATTCTCAATATCTGGATTATCTCGTGAAATCCAATAACCAACAGCAGCACTGCTTTAGAGCATGGTGCCTGGTACCTAAGGGGCAACCTCAAAGTGTTCCTTAAATGGAAAACAAAGGATTCTGGTTTTATAATACTGGATTGAATATTATAGAAGTACTTAAATTTATTTTTGTGAAAACAGACAAAAATCAATGTCTTTTCCTTCTTTTATTTCTTCTTTTATTCTTTTATTCCATATAAGAATAGAAGCTAATGGTGAAGAGATAATTCTGTCTAGAGTGATGTGAAAAAAATTTAAGAAGGGTGAAATTTGGAAGAGACAAAAGGTAAAGAGAAGGCAAAGCAAGGGAATCCACAAGACTTTTGCAACTATCTAAAGTAGCAGGACATGGGGAGAGGGGAGGTGTGCTTTGGGTCTTATGACATAGTTTACTGACACTAGTAATAGGTATTTACAGGGAAACTCTATTTGGGTAGTTAATAATATTCCTCACAGAACTTTTTGAAAGTTACATTTAATATTGACTAACTTCAATCCTCATATTTAGTTGGACTTCATTGACTATTAGTAATAGAAAACCTGATTAAGTAGTATCTCAAAGAAAATAGAAGCTTTTTTTTTTTCTCATGTGGAAGCTGTTCTGATAAAACAGTTACTGTTATTGGTTCAGTAAAACAAACATATCTGTGCCAAGACGTCTGAATTTCTTGTCCATTTTTATGGTCACAAAATGATTGCCACACCTCCAGCCATCATATCAGCACACCAGGTAGGGAGAAGAAAGAAGTAAAAAGGACAAAGAGATGGCACCTTTACAGCACAGTATTATAGATGACTTCCCTTTATGTCACGTTAAACAGAACATGTTCAATGGCTCTAGTAGCCAAAAGAGAGGCTGGGAAATATAGGTTTCTTTAACTGGATTTGCCCTGAACTAAATCAAGGCTCTATTAGCAAGAAAGAAGGAAGAAGGGGATTTGGAACGGCAACTATCAATATCTGCCAGATATTCCCACTTTGACTCAACCAAAAGGAATGTAAGCAATAATTTTTTAGCACTAACTCTTTCTTTTCAGAAACTCTACTAGATGCTTTGGTTATCTCTGCTAGATGCTTTGCTCAATAACCCTAAAGCAGCAGTCCCCAACCTTTTTAGCACCAGGGACTGGTTTCACGGAAGACAATTTTTCCACGGACGGGTGTGGGTGGGCGATGGTTTAGGGATGATTCAAGTGCATTACATTTATTACCTCTCTGCTCATGATAATCTGTATTTGCAGCCACTCCCTGGCGCTAGCATCACCACCTCAGCTCCACCTCAGATCATCAGGCATTAGATTCCCATAAGAAGCTCACAACCTAGATTCCCCACATGCACAGTTTACAGTAGGGTTCGGGCTCCTGTGAGAATCTAATGCCTCCACTGATCTGACAGGAGGTGCAGCTTACACGGTGATGCAAGCGATGGGGAGTGGCTGTAAATGCAGACAAAGCTTCGCTGGCTCGGCCATAGCTCTCCTCCAGCTGTGTGGCCGTGTTCCTAACTACTGGTCCATGGCCCAGGAGTTGGGGACCACGGCCATAAAGAATAGATATCTGATCCCCATTTAACAGATGAAAATACTGAGTTTCTGAGAGTTTAAATGATGATCGCATCATTTAACTGGAACACCTGTAAGTGGCAGAGCTAGCATTCAAACCCTGTGCTTTTTCTACCATACCAAACAGAGTTCATCTGATTTCGCATGAGCAGAGTTTAGGAACAAATTAGTTGATGAAATTATTTCTGATTTAACAGGTAGATATAGCTTATTCACTCTCAGCTTTTTAATCTGAAGACACAAAAATGTATTAAGAATAACATGAAACTTAATGCACATCTTAGGTTACATACATTATAAGTAAACTTGCTAGAAATATGAATTACACACAACTAAAGTAATTATAAAAATCTGATATAATATCACAATATAATTAGGTAGATTAATACAAACATAAATTTTATTTGGAACTGCTTGGATCAGACCATGCCATATCCCAGCTGACCTAGGTCTTGGTCTGATTCATACCTGCCTGTAGGGTTGCAGAACATCTCCAGTTCTCTCACCTGGAGAGGCAGAAGTATCTTAAAATCTTTTCCCGCATGTGTTTCAGGGGGCTTAGAAAGGCCCACGGGGCATTCCTTAGTGTCCAGACACAACTGTAGCTGCTAAGCTGTCCTTGCTTGAGCTGCATGTAGACATGCTCTGCAGTGGTTAATTTTACGTGTCAACTTGGCTGGACCACTGCACTCCAATACTTGGTCAAATATTATTCTAGATGTTTCTGTGAAGGTATTTTTTTAGATGAGATTCATATTTAAATCAGTAGACTTTGAGTAAAACAGATTACTCTCCATAATATGGGTGGGTCTCATCCAATCAGTTGAAAGTCTTAATAGAAAAAAGACTAACATCCTGTAGGAAAAGAGAATTCTGCAAATGAACTGCTTTCAAACTCTAGCTGCAATATCACCTCTTCCCTGAGTCTCCACCCTGTGCACTTATCCTACAAATTTTGGATTTGTCAACCTCCTCAATCACATGAACCAATTCCTTAAAATAAATCCACATGGAAATATATATACGCACATATTAATATATATACACACATGCACGTATGTATATATCAATCATGTTCGTTTTGTTTCTCTGGAGAACTCTAATATATGTTTCAGTGCTGTGCTTTCCTATCTCTGTGTCTATCTCCTTCTCTTTCCTTATTTTACTGCTAATTTCCTTCACTTGGGCACTTTGCACATTGCAATACATGTCTGTTTTCTCACAGGGTAGGAGGGTATTTATATCTCCCCTGGGAAAGGACTAACCTACCAACAGAAAAAACACACACTCACATACACACACACACACACACACACACACACACACACACACACACACACTACCCTTGTTTGCATTGTTTTCTAGCTCATGTCCTGGAAACTGAACCCGAAGTCTTTTACGCCATAAAGAACAGACCATAGCAAAGATCAAACCTATTTATTCCCTGCTTATCAGTAGAAATGCTTCCCAAAGAGTCTCACCCCCTTTCTACCTGTACAGTTAGTACCTGAAGACTTGTGATTTACACAGTAAGTTATTTTCTCTAATAGGAAAAACAGGAGTAAAATGGCCTTTTGGTCTCCCTGACACACAGGAGCTAGAAAGTGCAGGCAGAGTGCACATCCCTCTGGCTTTTCCACCGAAAACTAGCGGCTTCATTCAGCTGCCACATGCCCTCTTCGACACCTGCTCCCGACAGCGCCGTGCACCTCAGACAGCTTCTTGCTCACATTCCCCAGCACTCCAGACCTCTTCTGCCCCTGAAGGAGCTCGCAAGAGCTCGCCTATTTCACAAAAGCCATCTTAACTAAAGCATGCTTAACCACAGAACCGTAATTTTAAAAATATGTATTGCCAGTTTCTGAAAGCTCAGCATCAAGTACTTAGAGTAATAACATTGTCTTTGTGCTTACCAAGCTTAAAGTCTCAGAGGTTGTATTAAACATCCCAGTTAAGGCGAGATATATATACATGCATACATACACATACATATACATACACACACACACATATATATACACACTCACATATAAACATATATATATTAACTTAAAGTGTATTTATCTCCTACTATGTGCAAAATAGTATGGCCAACACTAGGACTAGAATGTTCTACAGTCTTATTTCTCAGTATTGCCTTGTATACTAGCATCCTCTAAAATGAAAGAATGATCTGTTTTTCAGAGGTGCTAAAAGTAATAAGCATGTAAAACAGGGATTTATTATGATTTATTCAAAGTTTTTCATGAGGCAGTTAAACAAAGGATTTCTTAGCCCATGCTTTAACCACTGGAAAGGTTTTATTCCACTATTTATTTTACAAATAAATATTGAACACCTATATGCTAGGCACTGAGATGAGCACTCAGAAAACAGAGAAAATAGATGCATTCTCTATTCACAAGTTGCTGCCAATCTGTGGCAAAGAAGATTCCGTTTTATTTCTCCAAATGAAGTTCTATGGCAGGCTGATTTTTCATAGATTCACAACACTGGGAACCGCAGTGTACTAAATAGTCACTGACAGCTACAAAAAAAATTATATTAATACAAATGCTATGAACATCATGATATCTTGAGGCATCCTTCTTTTTGGCTCTTTTTAAAAATATCACCTCTTCTGACCCATCTTTGAGATTTTTTGTTTCATGAGCTGCACAAGTGTGAGTGTTGGTAGAAGTAAAAAAAAAAAAAAAAAAAAAAAAAAAAAAAAAAAAAAAAAAAAACAACTCAGCCGAGTCATGAAAAGGTATGAGGAAAACTCCTTGATTAAAAAGGCCTTCTGCCTAATTAAGCCATTCATTCATGAATTACATCATGACCTATACCATATTAAAATCAATTTGTGGTTTGAGAAGGGGACAGGAAACAAAAGAAATAAGACCTGAACCTTCCTTCAAATAGTTTTTTCTAGTAGAGGAGCTTACACCAGTATCTTTTATGCACCATATACCTTTGACTCTTCCATTTGTTTGCTTTCCACTTTATTGTATTACGACAGTGCTTGACATATAGTCAAAACAGACGATGATGCAAAACTCAGGTGAGAAATGTCTGCTGAGATGTCCTTCCCACAGCAAGTAGCCTGTGGCCAAAGCGTGAGTGCAGCAGGGTTGGAACATCCCCTTTGTTCAGCTGCTCTCCACCTAGTGTATTCATGAAATGATTATTTCTAAATTTGACATTTTTCAAGGTCATTTTTTTCTGTAAGAAATAACAGTTTTTACATTAAATCATCACAGGCATGGGACATGAACAATAATGTGGAATTCTGTCATGTGCTCACACAAAATTTTGTCCCACAGAATCCTGATGGTTTAAAGGCAGGAGTCTCATTTATTGAGATGATACCGCTGTGAACGTCCCTTCGTGATTCACAGAATTGGATGTGCACAGGATGGCAAGGGTCTAACGTATCTTTATGCATCATATTCATTGTTCAGCTGTGAGCTGAGCAGCACTGGCTCTGGGCTCAGGCTTACCAGGCAGGGCTGCCCCTCAGCCAGCCATCTCTTCTTCCAAATCTCCAAGGAAGAGATTCACAACTTGCCTAGGTATTTGTGACACCATCTGGCAATTCGTGTAGATGAAGCTAGCTCTAGGCAAAATATGAGGATGTTTCCCTTTCCCTCCTGCCACTCCTCTTTCCCACAAGTTTCCCAATCCTTCATACCTTTCCTTTCAAAACTGAATGCCCACAGAACCTACATCTTGAACATTATTTGTGATCTTACATACCGGAAATATTTCCATTGGCAAAAGGCAAGCTGGAATATCTGAAAGCCTCCACAGGACACAGATATAAGTCTCTGAGAGTGGAATATGTGACACTAGAAAAGATATTTTGAAGAAGGGCATGACATTTCCTCCTGGCCCCTCAAGTCACAACACATTGATGACTGTGTCCTACACCTATGCCATCTGTGCAAGACTTTTCTGAGACAGACATAATCCAAAATATTCCACCCATCTGTCAGATCATGTGTCAGACCATGTGTCTCGATTTCTAGTTCAGAAAACATTGCCCCTGCACTTACCTCAGCCCATTTTACACTCATATATAACCCAAATATCATAAGTTTGGTTTGGGGGGATTGTTTGTTCGTTTG
>RJWJ010004886.1:0-72220 GCA_004363605.1 Indri indri
TTCTGCCGACCCACGAGCATGGTATGGTTTGCCACCTATTTACGTCTTCTGCTATTTCCTTCCTCAGTGTCTCATAGTTCTCCCTGTAGAGGTCTTTTACCTCCTTAGTTAAATATATTCCTAGATACTTTATTTTCTTTGTTGCTATTGTGAAGGGAATTGAATCTTTGATTTGGTTTTCTGTATGACTGCTGTTGGCGTATATGAAAGCCTCCGATTTGTGTGTATTGATTTTGTATCCTGAAACTTTACTGAATTCATTTATCAGTTCCAGTAGTGAGGATGCTTTTTGAGTGGCTTTTGCAGAGAGTAGAATGGAAGATTCTCCCAGAACATGGAAAGCATCAGTAATCACCAATGTATTTAACACCCTCATATAATTAAAATGATTTCACTCATAATAAACATGTTTCAGTTAACTGTGCATATGGATTTAATTTTTTTATTCTAAGAGTTGTCTAAACTAGTTTCTAAGCTCCATGAAGTCACAGACAGTCTGTTTCATTCACCCAGTCAGTAGTGTTGCAGGGTTCACTAGCAAAAGGCAAAGAGAGGGAAGGCATTGTGAGCAGAGCAAGGTAATTTGGCAGTATGGGTGTGTGCCAAGAAGAGGTCTCCTATTACATACTCCCTTCAATAGTTCCTTGCAGTGGTTTTGTACTGGGTAAATAATCTAGAATTTCATCTCTCAAAATTTCTTTTCTATGTGACTCTGGGTTAACATTGGCCATAGAGAAATTTGCATGAGATTTGGAAAGCGGAAGTGAAGGAACAAGGGCAGTATAGGATACCATGTACTGCTACAGCTTGCACACATTGTCACTAATCTGCTGCCTCACCTTGTTGGCGTGGGGCCACAGCCAGCTCTGCAACTCCTCCAGCTCCACTGAATCTCCTCCTTCAGTGCCTCCAAGTCCCAAGCCAGATGCACGTGCAGCAATGTAGCAAAGAGACTAGCATTTTCTGCAGATCACTGTGTCATCAAAGTTGGAGGTGGTAAGGGATAGATGTGGATTCATTCTTCCTTCTCTCCCATGCTTCACATCCAGCTTTGAGTGCTTACTGTCGGCTCACAAACCTGCAGATACATTAGGCCCACCAGAGGCAGAGGCAACAAGCCTTCCAGAGACTTCTTACCAGTTCCCGCAATTGCGTAAGTTCAAATTCCTATAATAAATTGCTCGTTTTGCATCTTAATAGGGATCTGCTTCCATGATTGGACCCTGACTGACATATTCCTACATAGCATTGTATCTAGAACCCTTTTTAAAAATTCTCTTTACTAGATGATCCTACCCAGGGACAAATTCCCAATTCATTGCCCTCATAGGAGGCCAGTTCTAGAGGTGAGGTCATATTTAAAGCAGCACAGTACCATTGTAATTAAGAGCTTTTCTCAAATGTCAAGGAGATCTGGGTTTAAATCCAAAATTAGCTACTTCCTGGGCAAACCTGGGCCTGTTCCTTAACTTCTAGGAAGCTTAGTTCTCTTATTTGTAAAATAGAGACAATAAACACTGTATTAGTCAGGGTTCTCCAGAGAAACAGAACATATATAGGATGTATATGTCCTGTAAGTCTCTCATATACGAGATATATACATATGATTTATTATAAGGAATCAGTTCACATGATCATGGGGGCTAAGAAGTCCCTTGATCTTCTATCTATAAGCTGGAGGAGACCTAGTAAAACCAGTTGTGGAGTTTCAGGCCAAGTCCAAAGGCCTGAGAACCAGGAGAGCCAATGGTGTGAGTACCAGTCTGAATACAGGAAAAGACTGACATTCCAACTTGAAAACAGTCAGGCAGAGAGAGCGAATTCTCCCTTACCCTGCCTTTTATTCTCTTCAGACATCCAACAGATTGGGTGATGCCTGCTCACACTGGGGATGGAAATCTGCTTTCCTTGGTCTACTGATTCAAATGTTAATCTCATCCAGAAACACCCTCACAGACACACCCAGAATAATGTGTAACCACCTGTCCCAGTCAAGTTGACACATAAAATTAACCATCACAAACACCTATCTCACAAGAGCATTCTAAGATTTGAATGAACACACGATATGTTAAGCACTTAGCATTGTAAGGGGCACAAAGTAAATAATTAAATTGTGACTATTATAAAAGCAGAAACACATCAAAGCAATCATTTTCCCATCTAGGAGTAAAGAAATATTATCTTTTGTTAGGTAGTGAATTAGAAACATTAGTCAAGTTTTCCACTAATCTATCTCTATAAAGAATATCTTTGTATTCTTAGAATAACATAAGGGTCAAGTAACTTTTCCTCCGCCTTCATTATCCTACAAGAGTGAGCTCTACGAGGAATTCCTGCAGAGAGGGAGAGGGGGAAACACAGGAAGTCAAGAGCTAAAGGACCTGTTTTCAGTTGGACACAAATTTGGTTGATGAAATGGAACCCAGGCTGGTAAGAACCCACATAAGTTCTTATCCTGTCACTTGACAGCTGAAGCTGGGGACCCCGGTTCATGAAAGATGAATGCTTCTGAGCTGTTTGATTTGCTGAGCTCAATCAAGAAAATTTTCCACATGCTTGGCGTTTTTTTTTTTTTTTTTTGGCTCTTGTTTTGTAGAATGCTGTCTGCCCTTCTCAAGCTGCTGATTGCTTTTTAAAGGTGTAAGGAGGAACAGACCTCTTCCTGTGGGACACGCCAACCTAACTCCCAGAGGGTTCTCATCAGCACAGGGAGGAAGATGCTCTAAAGCAGCACACTGCCCTGACATTTGGTTGAAGGACATTCGTGGTTCCGTAGAACACCCAAGGGTACTATTGTGCTGCAGAGAGATGTGAGTGGTTTTCTTTAGACAAAAGGAGAAAAGGAGATTTCAGGCCAAGTTTGGGCTTCGGCACAAACTAATTAGAAAGCAACCACGAGGAAGAGAGGAAAGAATCCTACTCAACGTGACTCCAAGGAGTTCATCCTTTTTGATTGTGTCACAGTGTGGCTGCTTCCCTAGATGAAAACCATGCTTCATAGTTTAAATATCATGAAATTTTATCAAATATTCGTGTGTATTTTTATGGATGAAGAAAGTCATTTTAATAGTATATTTTACGGATAAAATTAAATAATGGGTCTGACTCCAAAATTCAATAGCCTTAGGTTATCATAAGAAAGATGATAAAATATTCATTTCTTTGTAATTAGTCTGAGTTGGAGGTAAAATGAGAAAAAAAGTCCTGTAGCTTTGAAGTACTAGTTTGAGAAAGATGCTCTTCACAAAAGTGGGAGAGTAAATGGCACTGTGTTTAATAAAGACCACAAGTTCATAAAACACGGCTACTTCACTAATCTGCTTTCCCAACTTCATTTATCTGCAAGCAAGTATTGTCAATTAGTGCCCACACTGTTTAATCACATATTTTATTACTATCTCATATACTCTATTTTAGATTTCACATAGCCTGCAGTTCAAAGGCAGAAGTTCTTTGAAATTTAATATATCTTACCTCCCCCTGCCAATTATGGAGTGTTTGAAATTATGGCTCTGTTTACATCCACCATGAAGATAAAGTTATTAATCTTTTCTGAATTATGAACCCTTTTGAGAATTTGATAAAAGACATGGATTTCATCTCTAGAATAAAAGCTCCCACACATTTGCAGGTATACCCCAAATTTGCATATGGTACCCAGGAGTACACAGATTCCTTGAAGCTCATCTTTGGACTCCAGCTTGAGAGCCACTGACTCAAAAGGTGGATAGTTATTTCCACTATACGGGAGGTGGAGCAGATACGGGAGTTTAGTGAAGATTCAAGATGAGGGAGAAATCAAATAACTTTTTGTTTTTCTCTAGATTTACATATTCAGAATACTAAACATATCTATACTCAAGTATAATTTTAAAAGGATCATTTTTATGTACCATATTTCTGAAGGACAAATTGACAATATGTATTAAGAAACTTCACAATGTTCACAGATTTTGGCTCGGTCATTATAACTTCAGAAATTTACCCTAAGAAAATATTCAGAGATGTGGACAAAGAGCTATATCTAAGGAAGTTTCTCACAGTAATGTTTTTACAACAAGAATATGAAAATAACTTAGATGTTAAGGGGAAAAAGCAATGGGTAATTACATTAATTTCATCCATGCAATAGATTATTTGAAGATGTCAAAACTGTGTTTTTAAAAGAATATGTAATGACATGGGCAACTACTTAAAATCTATTTTCAAGTTAAAATGGATAGAATGATTTTTATTACCCAAATTAGGGAACTAAAAATTTATGAGAGTGGGTTTTAAAGGTCTCTGTGCGTGTGAATGATGGAACTATAGATTATTTTAAAATTTTCTTCTTTATATTTCTGTATTTTCTAAATACTTTTACAATGAATTGGTTTATTTCATTAACTGAACAAAACAATAATCATTGTATGATTACTATGTGCTAGGTACTATGCTATGCATGTATCTAAGTAATATTTACTGTTAGAAAAACCAATGAAACAACCATAAGACACCTGGAATTTCTCTTACACTGATTCCAGTGTATGTTTTATTTTCTCATTACTTTGTAACCTCTCGTAGGTACAGGATTCCATCTAACCTACATTTATTAAGTATTTCTTTGAATTCAATGCTGTTCTAGCTGTTGAACTTGTCCACCATTGTTAAAGTCCTAAGCAGTATTCAAAGTTATGCAGAGTGCTTTTAAAATTCTTGTTGAATTAAATTCTAATGACAAAGAGAAACACATTTGTGTACCAGTTGAATGAGATCAATTCTGGCTCTGTCTCTTAATGATTATGACATAGTAGATACCTTACTTCTATAAGCATGTTTCCTCTTTTTTTAAATGGAGCTGATATTACCTACCTCAAAGTGCTGATGGCAAAATTAAATGAAATATTGCTTATAAAATGTCTATCATAGTATCAAGCCACTAGTTGACCTTAATAAGTATTTCTTTTCCATTCCTTATCTAAAGATTGAACCATTTGTAACTGCTAATATTCAATAATTTTTACCTACAAAAATGGCCATTTCATATGGTTCAATCAAATAATTAGTGATTATAATATATGGTAGCACACTTGATAAATTATTCAGAAAAAGTATAGCTGTAGATTGGAACAGAAAGGGAGGGCTTGCTGTAATTACAATGAAATAATTCAACAAAATGCTGAGAACTAAAGATGTTGGTTAATTTTAATCTGGGGCAGCATTCATATCAGTTATGTTGTAAAAACAAAAAGAGCAATAAAGTCTAGGAGTCATGTACAACCAAGGGTTGGGAAAGGCCTTATTAATTAAAATTGGAAATCCAGATGTTCTGTAAGAAAAGTCAGACTTATTTTTGACTACATAAAACTTTTAAAAATAATATTAAAATACTATAAATAATATTTATTAAGTGATCGATTTCCTGTTTTTTATCACTAGACTATGAGTCCAAAAGGGAAGGGATTTTTGTCTCTTTTATTCACTGTTGAGTCCTCAGTACCTAGAATAAAGTCTGACACATAGTAGGTATGTAATTACAAAAAAAATACTATAAGCAAAGTCAACCAGCAAATAATAGACATGGAACAAATGTTTGCAACAAGAGAACAAAGGATTAGTATTTTAATGCAAAAGGAGTTATGAAAAATTAACAAGAAGGGGACATAAAACTCAATAGGAAAATGGGAGAATACAAATGTTCAAGGAATATATAAAAATATTATCAAGCTAATACATAGCATTATCACTTCAGACTGGCGAAAACTGAAAGGAACAAAAGCCCTTATTGTGGATAAGGATGTAGGGGAAAGGGTACTACCATACAAGGCTGGTGAGAAGATGAATTGCCTCAGGTATTGTTGGGACGCAATCTGATGCTATGTGTTAAAATTAAAAATGTATATACATTTTGACCCACACGTACTTCTTCTGGGCATCTGTTTCCTAGGAATGAAAGTACAGGATGTTTATTGCAGCATTATTTTAGAGGTCCAAAAGTAAATAAGTAGAAGCAGTATGACTGCCCTTCAACAGAGGAATTGGTGAATAAATTATAGCACATTGCTGTATAAAATGTTACACAGTTATTAGAAAGAGTTATTGTTAAGAAAAAGCAAGATTCAAAAATATGTGTTCCAATTTTTGCAAAATAATAACAAAGCCTCTCTATGTGTATATTTATATTCATATATACATTAGAAATATATGTACATTATGTGTAGTCATTTATTTATGAATACATAAACATAAAAAATAATAGGAAAGTATATACAATACATTGTAATATGGGTAATTTTTGCATCTATGAGGAGAAATGTAGATTGAGGGGGGAGTATATGGGAAAGGAAAAGATGAACCAAAAAAATATTGCATTTAAAAAACAGTATGATATGATGACACAGATTGAATTTATGTAAAATTGTATGCAACCGTTTTATGTATAAATATTTAAAAAGAAAAAATAACAAACAGAACAAAGAAAGTGAGTTTTGCTGAGCTGTGGCCATCTCAGTGCAGCCCACATGTCTTGGTGCATCCATAAAGAGCACTGTAATATGCCATCAGAAATGGAAAAGCTTATAAGGCAAGACCACCAAGCCCACTTTGAGGGGTGGATGGAGAGGGGTGCACTTCCAACATTGGATAAATCAAAATGAGTTGAGTAAACCCAAAGAACCTGTTCCTGGATACCATAAAAAGGTCAACAGGGAATTACTAGTAGAAAAAAATGAAAACAGAAAATAATAAAAAAAGATCCCTGTGAAGCACATTGGTTAGAACCCAAATTCAAGCGTCTAGTTAAACTTCATCACAGAGAGAAGCCCCAGAGAGAAACAGAAGACTTGAAGTATATATATATCTTATGCTGACTAATTTCTAAGGTATGTTCAAGCTCTAAAAGTCCTTGATTCAAGAATGCAATGGGGCTGATCTATCATTTATTATTCATGCGATCATAGAATTTTGAAGCTAGATGGACCTTGGAGAATTGTCTACTAGTGGATACAAAAAGTTTGGGGGTTTGTTACATTTATTTATTATTTAAATAATTTTTATTTCAAAATATTAGGGAGTCCAAGTGTTCTTGTTACATGGTTGAATTGTAAAATGCTGAAGTCAGGGCTTTAGTGTGTCCATTACCAGAAGAGTGTACATTGTACCCAACTGGTAAGTTTTTATCCCTCATCCGCCTGCAACCCTCCCCACTTCTTGGTTTCCAATGTGCTTTACACCACTTTATGACCATGTGTACCCATCGTTTAGCTCCCACTTCTTAGGGAGAACATGTGGTGGTTTTTTTCCATTCCTGAGATACTTCATTTAGGATAATGTTCTCCAGTCCCATCCAAGTTGCTGAAAATGACATTATTTCATTCCTTTTTACGGCTGAGTAGTATTCCATGGTATATATACACCACATTTTCTTTATCCACTCATCAATTGGTAGGCACTTGATGTTGCTTCTACATCTTTACAATTGTAGATTGTGCTATGTATAAACATTTGGGCACAGGTGTCTTTTTGATATGACTCCTTTTCCTTTGGATAGTGGGATTGCTAGATTGAATGGTAGGTCTACTTTCAGTTCTTTGAGGAATCTCCAAACTGTTTTCTGTAGAGGTTATATTAATTTACAGTCCCACCAACAGTGTGTAAATGTTCCTTTTTCACTGTATCCACTCCAACATCTATTGTTTTTTGATTTTTAAATAGTGGTCATTCCGATAGGGGTAAGGTGGTATCTCATTGTGTTTGTAATTTGTATTTCCTTGATGATTAGTGATGTTGAGTATTTTTTCCTATGTCTGTTGTTCATTTATATATCTTCTTTTGAAAAAACTCTATTCATGTCTTTTGCCCACTTTTTGATAGGGTTATTTGTTCTTTTCTTGCTGATTTGTTTGAGTTCTTCGTAGATTCTGGATATTAGCCCTTTGTTAGAAATGTAGTTTGCAAATATTTTCTCCCGTTCTATATGTTGTCTATTTACTCTGTTAATTATTCCCTCTGCTGTGTAGAAGCTTTTTAATTTAATTAAATCCCATTTATTTATTTTTGTTGTTACTGTATTTTCCTTTGGGGTCTTAGTGATAAATTCTTTTCCTAGGCCAATGTCTGGAAGAGTTTTTTCTAAGATTTCCTCCAGAATTTTTATGGTTTCAGGTCTTACATTTAGGTCTTTAATCCATCTTGAGTTAATTTTTGTATGTGGCAAGAGACAGGGGTCCTGTTTCATTCTTCTGCATATGGCTATTCAATTTTCCCAGCACTATTTATTGAATAGGGTATCATTTCCCCAGTTTATGTTTTTGTCTGATTTGTCAAAAATCAGTTGGTCATAGCTATATGGTTTTATGTCTGGGTTCTCTATTCTCTTCTACTGGTCTATGTCTCTACCTTTACTGATTTTTTAAATTGCGTTTTAAAAATATATAAGCCAGGCACAGTGGTGCATACCCATAGTCCCAGCTACTTGGGAGGCTGAGGCAGGAGGATCTCTTGAACCCAGGAATTCAAATCCAGCCTAGGCAACATAGTGAGACCCTGTCTCACAAAATAAAAAATAAAAAAACTATAAATACATGATATAAAGTTTACCGTTTTAACTATTTTAAGTATACAGTTAAGTAGCATTAAGTACACTCATATTCTTGCTCCAATGGTTTTTTAAAAAATTGGCCCATTGGGGGAAGCTGGATGAAGGTACATAGGATCTCTTTGTATCATCTTTGCTACCTCCTGTAAATGTTTGATTATTTCAACATTAAATTTTTTTTCGAATGGGGTTCCTATATGTTACACTTCAGGGCTTCCCTGCAGGTACAGGAGAGGTAGAATGAGCAAAATTCCAGGTATGCTTTCTGCCACGCACCTCCACTCAGAGCAGCTCCACTTTATCCCTTTTACATGTTGTGCTTCTACATGAGATTTTTTAAATTTCATGTTAAGAAATGGTCCCAGTACAAAAAAATAGTTTTGAAAACTACTCTACCCATTTATTTTATTGATTTAGAGAGATAAATTTAGTTTTTCAGAGTTACTGAGCTAATGAACAGCAGCACAAGGACACAAATTCAGATTTGTTGACTCTAAGTCTAATGCTCCCTCTGCTATACCACATTACATCCACTCAAATAAAAAGACTTTTTGTTTTCATTCCTGGATTTGCTACCATTTATTATAACTTAGAATGAACATCTTCAGATAGCAACACAGGTAATGTGTGTACTATAGACGTGGAGGAAACCCTAGTTGAGAATAGACCTGGAGACTCAGAAACTTAGGATTTCAAATTCCAACATCTCCATGGTTGTAACCTTGATCAGATAAATGCATATGCGTATGCCTTAGTCTCCTGGAAGGATATGCAATGAAAGATAGTATACCTGGCCTGTATCTCAGAGAAATTTAAGAGAAAAGTAAATGAATTCCTGCTTTTTAATTCAATTCGATTTTCAATGTCAATTCAGCAAATATTTAATGGTTGTCTACTATGTGCCAGAACTGTGATAGACACTGTGGATGCATGGTAAACAAAACAAAACAGGAAATGGTCTTGGTTCTCATGAGCTTACTGCCTGGAAGGTTGGAATACACAATCATTATTCCAATAATAAAACTAATGGATAGGTATTTCAAATGGAGTTAGAGCAGAGAAAAAAAGGAAACAGTATAATGAGCAATGTACAACAGAAAGTGACCTAAAAGTGGTCAGGACAAGCTTCCCTGAAGAAGTCATGTTTGATTTCTTACTCATCTACAGTATGAGTAAGAGTTAATTTGACATGTTTGTGGATAGCTATTGGCAAATAAAATTATAGTTTGACAGTCCTTTAGAGATACTTTATTGAAAAGATAACTTTTTTAGGGAAGATAATATTATTTAGGTTCAACAAATATGCTATTACCTTTCTACTGTGAAACTCACCATCCTTCAACCATAGCAGACATCACCAATCAATTATTATACTCATTTTCTGATAAATCCTTATATAGCTTCTCAATAGAGTTTCCTGGCAGCCCTTACCAATCAACCAAATTTGGCATAGAATATGAAACGAATTTGCCACCTTGGGCATAGTGAAAAGATCTCTGGCCTCAAGTTTTACAGTCCTGAGTTATAGCTATTAATATATGATTTTAATAATATAAGGGGACTGGCCAATATTTGGGCAGTTTACTTCAGTCCCCAAAATAGATGACAACAAATATAACTACAAACTACATGAAAGTGTCTATGCAGTTAGGCTTCTTTGTTTTCCGCTCCTCAATTCGTAGACAGGAAAGTAAGCCCAGAAATCATGTCCTCCAGCAGCACCAAAATTTGTGAATTTGCCTGAGGATTATGCAGATATTTTGCTGAGACTTGCAAAACTGAAACTAAGAAGAATGCAAGTACAGAAGGTATTAAATTTTAAACCAGGGGGCTGATATCAAAACTCAACAGAGATACTAAATCCACATAACTTAAAATTTCTGAGGGCTTCTGCCTCTACAGGTCACAGAGCCACAGCAATGTTTTCTGAACAATAAAGAATCTTTTATGTCACAAACTCTGGTTGATTTGGAACATGGCTGCTTTCTAGAGCTTCTGTTTACTTTGTATTTAAGAATGCATATTAATGTAATTTTTATAGATTTTCTTCCAACCCCTACTTTCTATAAGAATATATGTGTGCCAACTAAAGTTTTGCCAGTCATGATACTCTAGCAGCTGGCAAAGGATTTGAAAAGGTTTTTTAAATCTCAACCCATGGTAATATCTTTAACACTGACTATTAATACCATTGCAAAAGATGTCTTGGATGTCCCATGTCCTGTTTAGAATCACCCTGGTACCCTATCACTCAAGACTTTCACTACCATCAGCACAGCCCTGATAAGATGGACCATGGATGCTAGAGTGGACCTAACCTCACTTTGTCTAGTTGAAGAAACAGACACTTGATTCTGGATGAAATTTTCATGCTCTTTACTTCTACAATATTATGATGAATGATTGGAATTATGCTAGTAATAAGGATTGCCTTTAGCACCTGCTTACTTATCTTACCCAGCTACATGTTCTGACTGCAGTCTTTCATATCAGTGCCAAATTGTAGAAGGGCTACAGAGGCGATGTCAATTGAACAAGTGGAAAGGATGCTAATCTTACTCCACTATGTAAGTGTGTTGGCAAGTGAGTCAAAATGACACAGGTAACTATGGATATTGGCACATTTACTCCAAAGGAAAACAAAAACTATATCTTCTGTTTAGCTATTGTCATTTTTGTCTTTCTTTCCTCCCTGAAGCTCTCAGTTCAAGAGGTTTAAAAGGAGTGGGCAGGCAAAAGATAGATGGTGGTGCTCATCAGTGTTTAAGATGAGAATATAATATCCTTTTTGGTGCATGTATCAAGGTGCCAAGACACAGAGGCAAAGCAGAACTACTCCTGTGGCCTAAACACTTGGGAAGTGTGTATGCATAGCTCTGTGTGTGTGTGTGTGTGTGTGTGTGTGTGTGTGTGTGTGTGTGTGTGTAGTAGGTGTATAGTGCTCCATGATCTGATTACTCCTCCTCCAGCTTCCCCCGCAAGTCAAGTGTTTGCTGTTTTGTTGTTACTCCCTTACAGAGTTTTCTCTTCTTTTTTTTCTCCAGTCTGGGTCATGGGCACATGCATCGACAAAACAAGTAGGACTTTGATTCTTCATGGCTCTTCCTCAGGCATGGAGCTTCCTGAGCAAAGGTGTTTCAGTCCTTGGCCATAATAGCAGCCTAATAACACAAATGCCTCCATCTCCTTCCTATTAGCCTTCCTATCAGCCTAGATACAAACAATCTATTTATTCAGCCTGATTAGGGAAATGAGGTACATTACACAGTTATGGAGTTTCCATGTAACTGATGCTGAAACCCTTATTCAAGACTTTAATTTTAACACATTTTTGTGGAAATATTGAAAACTATGGTTATTTCCTTTGCATTCTCTCAAGGGCTAAATGTACTTAAAACGTTTTCCAGGTGGTTTCTATCCAGCTGTGGTATTCATGTATGGCTGTCTGCAGCCCCTCATGCTGTCTTTAATGCGTTGAGCTCTGGGAAGTCAGAGGGCTCACAGTGCATGGTCCTGAAGGATCAGAAGGTTTTGTCCTGGGAGGAAGGAGTGTTGGGCCAGGAGTCAAGGGACCTCCTCTTGTCTGTAAATTTTTATCCTCTTGGTGGGGGATATGCACACTTGGCAGAAGACAGGATCTGGACAGAGTGGGGTGGGGCGTTGGGACCATTGGAGTCTCGCTATGGTGAGGATTCAGGGAACCAGGAAGACAACTTCCAAGGAGAGCCCTGGAAGGGCTGAGATAGGACAGGGATGTGTGACCCTCTAAGCCCAGTTTGCCAAGGCTGGAGAATGAAAAGGGGAGTGGGGAGAAGGTGCCTGGCTCTTTCTGATATTTCTTCTCCTTGTCCTCCCTTTCTCTCCTCCTCCTCCCTAGAGCCTTCTGAAAGAGCATTGCACATCCTCCAAGTCCTGGGGTCTAGGTTCCAGTCCCCACTTCTGGCCTGCACTGACCTTGTTGACCCCCGCCCCTTCCCCTTCCCCATCTCTCATCTCCTGGATCCTCCTTCTACAAAGCCAAGTGGGCAGGGCTGGGTCCCAGGCAGCCAGATGCAAGGCTGCTGAATGGCACTTGGTTACATACAGGATGAATAGTTTGAAATTTCAAGACGAGGGTTGTCATTTTATAAATTTTAAAGAAGGGGAATCTACTTCTATAAACCAATAAAAAATTTCCCTGACTTGTTCATGAGCTGATCTATAGGAATCCATTCTATTAATAAAAAAAGTCTTTTTAAAACTGCCTATTACCACTCTATTACTATTTTGTAAAATCAGTAGGTCCAACCAGCAATTTTAAAAGAGAATAGTATGGAATAGAAAATGTCAGAGTGCATCACACATAGTAAGAAAAATTATTGTTGCATGAAAAGTTTGATTCAGTTAAATATATAGAAGGGTATGAGTATATAGACAAGATTACAAGTTTAAATGTATTTCATACTGTAGGTGGTGGTCAAAACATTTGAGAATTACTGAATTCTAACAATTGCACCTGCCAGTCAACTTGGGGCCATATACGGGCTTCCCCTGGTCTTGGGAGGGTAGCTGAAATGTTTGGGTAAATGTGCCCTCCTGATAGAGTTTATTGCTGTACAGGAGCTGAGGTGAGTCTGTGGGCTCCTGGGTGGAATCCTTCACCTCTTTCAGCAAAACACTCATCTATGACTTTAGATATGTCTACAGGTCAATTTGGACTGGGCAGAGGTTTTTACTTCATTTTGCATGGGAAAATTCAGTAATTGGAGAAATAGCCTATCTTCCTTTGAAAATGAATGGATCCGTCTGTATAATCTCCTGTTTCTGTAAATGTGGCTGTGGGCTGTAAGTGTGAGGAAGGAATGTTGGTCTCAGAAGGGTCATCTGCTCTCCGTCTGTCTCTAACCTGGGCCGTGTCAGAGCTTCATTGAACAATAATGGCTTTGTGTTGGTTAGTTTTATGTGTCAACTTGCCTGGCCATAGGGTGCCCAGATTAAACATTGTTTCTGGGTGTATCTGTGAGGATGTTTCTGGATGAGACTAGCATTTGAATCAGTGGACTCAGTAAAGTAGATTGCTCTCCCCAGTGTGGGTGGGCATCATCCAATCCATTGAGGGCCTGAATAGGACAAAAAGTAGAACAAGGAGGAATTCACCCCCTTTCTCCTGCTTCTCTTTTCTAGCCCTCGGGCTGAGATTTATACCATTGGCTCCCCTGGTCCTCAGGCCTCTGAACTGGGACTAAATTATACCATTGGCTTTTCTGGGTCACCAGCTTGCAGACCTCAGACTGTGGAACTTCTCAGCCTCTGTAATCACTTGAACAAACACCTTATAATAAATCTCTCTATATATATTAATAGATACAGATACAGATATAGATGCAGGTATCTCCTACTAGCTCTATTTCTCTGGAGAACCCTGACTAATACAGGCTTCAGGAAGCCTGCTATCATCTATGCTGATGGCTGGTGTGATGAAGTTTGGTGATAAAAGCCCCCAAACGTTCAGAAATACCTGTCACATCCTCACCATGGGAGGAAGCTCCACCACCTCATAGCTAGTGTGTATTGTCTCTTCAGATACAAATTCTACATGTTCTTCTACACTTTCACCCTGGTCTGTCCTCATAGTCAGGCTAAAAAATATATTTACTGAGAATTATAGATATAACTTCTGAACTTGGATATCCATCTGTGTCTCCTTAGGCCTACCGATTACCTATCCAGGTACAATGGGCCATCCACCACCAATACCCTGATGGCATTCAGGCTCTCAAGGTGACTTCCACCTGCACATAACCAAGCAAGCACACATAAGGGACTTGAGCATTCACAGATTGTGGTATCCATGGTGTGGGGGAGGGGTCCTGGTACTGATTTCCCATAGATAGCCAGGAACAACTATTGAGTCATCAATTCATTATTTAAAGATTGACAGAAGAAGGAATGGTGTTGCAAATAGGCTCAGTTGCTTAAACCGTCCTCGGTCTATCCCCTGACCCCAAAGAACTGTGTGACTTGGATCCTCTGGTGGACATTGAGCAAATTTACTGTGTCTGAGCACAGGTTTGCATCTCAGTGGAGAGCTGACTGCATTTTAGCAGCTTCTCTGGAGCCAAGTTTTCTCACAATCTTCTCAATAAAACATTCCAGCAATAGTCTTATTTATTTCTCTCCTTCCCACATACTCAGACTTCTTGAAAGAATGGTTTCTACATTCACAACTTAGTTTTTCACCTCTTGTGTTAGTGAGGGCAGAGGCTAAGTTCACTGCTGTGACAAGGAGATCCAAAAATATGGCGGCTTATATAACTTAGAACTTCTTTCTTATTGTGTAGCATGCCAGAGGTGAGTGGTCCAGCCTTGCCAAACAGCTGTGGTCCATTCAGTAATGAAGGTTTCTTTTACTCTGGGGCTCCTCCATGACCTGGAATGTCCTCATTTGAGCCGGGATGACTCCATGGATTTGATCTGAACAACAGGAAGAATAGAGTTGTTAATTAACACTTGAAAGTCAAGATTACTCCTTGATCCATGAGCTTCCGAATGGATGTTGTGTTAGCTGGCATGAAAACAACGTGAATCTCCTTGTGCCTCTCCATCAGAGCTCTTGGGTGATCAGGTGCACTGTCGATGAACAGTAATATTTTGAAAGGAATTTTTTATTCTGAGCAGGAGGTCTCCACAGTGGACTTAAAATATTCGGTAAAGCATGTTGTAAACAGATGTGCTGTCATCCAGACTTTGTTATTTCACTGATAGAGCACAGGCAGAGTATATTCAGCATCATTCTTAAGGGTCCCAGGATTTTCAGAATGCTAAGTGAGCACTGGCTTCAACCCGCTGCATTAGCCCCTAACAAGAGAGTCAGCCTGTCCTTTGAAGCTCCGAAGCTAGGCATTGACTTCTCCTCTCTAACTATGAAAGTAGTAGATGACGTCTTCTTCCAGTAGAAGGCTGTTTTGTCAACACTGAAAATCTGTTATTTCATGTAGCCATCTCCATTAATGATATTAGCTAGATCTTCTGGATAACTTGCTGTGGCTTCTACATCAGCACGTGCTGCTTCACCTTGCACTTTTATGTTATTGAGATAATTTCCTTCCTTAAACCTCATGAACCAACATCTGCCAGCTTCAAACTTTCTTCTGCAACTTCTTCACCTCTCTGAGCCTTCACAGACTTGAAGAGAGTTAGGGCCTTGCTCTGGATTCGGCTTCAGTTTAAGGGAATGTTGTGGCTGGTTTGATCTATCCAGACCACTGAAACTTTCTCCCTATAGGCAATAAGGCAATTTTGCTTTCTTATCATTTATGTGTTCGTTGGAGCAGCATTTTCAATTTCCTTCAAGAATTTTTCCTTTGCATTCACAACTTGCCTAACTGTTTGGTGCAAGAGGCCTAGCTTTTGAAATCAGAGATGTGCGACTCTTCCTTTCACTTGAACACTTAGAGGCCATTGTAGGGTTATTAATTGGCCTGATTTCAATATTGTTGTGTCTCAGGGAATAAGGAGTCCCAAGGAGAGGGAGAGAGATGGGGGAAGAGCAGATTGATGGAGCAGTCAGAATACATGTAACATTTATTGATTAAGTTTGCTGTCTTATATAAGTGTGGTTTGTGGTGCCCCAAAACAATTACAATAATAACACCAAAGATTACTGATCACAGATCACCATAACAGATATAATAATAATGAAAAAGTTTGAAATATTGTGAGAATTACCAAAATGTAACACAGAGACACGAAGTGAGCTGCGCTACTGAAAAAATGATACTGACAACTTGCTCAACACAGGATTGCCACAAACTTTCAGTTTGTAAAAAATGCAGTATCTGCAAAGTACAATAAAGTGAAGTGCCATAAAAAGAGGTGTGAAAACAAAATTTCAGGACCTTCCAAATTCATTTTACCAAGGGGAAAAGTTAGACCCTGGAAACTGAGTCACATAACATGGCTGTTTTTCTTCTCTGGTGTGTAACTGTTGCTTCCTGACCTTTGTATTGAGATGTTATACATTAGCCAGATTCCCTGTTCTTTATTCAAACCTAGACTAAATGATGTTGGAGATAGAGACCCTTGTGATTGTTACCTCTTTATAACAGAATGTTAAGCAATCCTCTTGGAGTCTAATCAATAGTAGCCAATCGAGTCTTATATTTGCATATTAGCCTCTGTACAGAAAATGTAATTCTGTTCAGCACCTCCGTTTTTGCCTATATAAGCATTCCTCACTTTTCCCCCCACCTGGAGAACTGATCTCCATTCTTTGCTGCCCTTCACACTTCACGCTTGGGTAAACTCAACTGGATCCTGATCCTTTTGATTATTTTAGGTCTACAGAGGTAGAGGTATGCCTATATTTTTTTCATTCTTTGATTCCAAAAATATTAAATATATGCAATGTGTCTTATATGCATGACATATTCCTTTAGGTAGATAACCAAGAAATACCACTTATAAATTAAGCCGCTTGCCCTAGATTCAATGCTGGAAATAGTGCTGTTTCTCTCCAAAGGTCACCTCTACTCACTCCTTCACAACGTATTCCCTCCCTTTACTAGACATAGCAGCTGCCTCAGTGACCAGCCCATGGCAAGAATGGCCACGCACAAGGGGAAGACCCAAAAGATAGAACCGTAGGATAAAACAATCAGAGACAACACATATCAACAAAGTTATTTGGCTAAGTGTCACATAGGGGAAATGCATAAAATTCTGGAGTGACTGTGCTACAATGATGGTCCTCTCCAGTTTCATGGGTCAGAGTGTAACTGTTAGGAGGATTCATTGCAGCAAGTATGCACAAGTGTTCACTCCTGGCAATTATCTTTAATGAAGTGGGACAATTATATAAATTAGCCAAATCAGCTTTCAAATCACTACATATGGTTATGCTTGTATTAAAATGAGCATGTTTATGTTTGTATTAAAATGAACTTGCTTATCTGAACACACATCAGCATGGTACCGTGGGCCCAGGGCCAGGAGGGCACCAGAGAGGCAGTAACAACAGGACATCAAAATCCACCAGAGAAAACCCACAAGGCAAACTTAAAGAAGTAGGTGCTAATCATCTAGCTGGTATTAGGCTGTTCTGAGGCAAATAGGTCTCCAGTTAAGAGAACAGAAGCCTCCAGGTCTGGCAAAGTCTCAGAAACCAGCTGTGTGAACATAGGCAGTTGCTCTTCCTTTCTGAAGTGCTATGATGGAGTTGGACAAGATCACCTTTGAGGTCTTTTCCACCACTTACATTTTACAACTCAAGTCTCCCAAACTTGCAAAAAGATTCACTTTGTTGATGATTAAGAAGTGCCTTTCCAGTCCCACTGTTAGTTTTGACCCAGATGCGTGCATTACCAAAGGTGTCAATGATTTTATCCTTGTAAACCACTTTTTTAAAGAAAGCCATGCATTTATTAAGTCAGAAGCTACATGTGCACGCAACCTTACAGATGTAGAGGCCTAATAATGTGAGGGTATTTGCTGCCTCTAACCTATGTGCTCAGAAAAATTTGTCCACCATATGCTCAGCCAGGGCACGACAATGGGAAGGTCGATGCTAGAAGGGAAACATTCTGTTACTCAGCACCAAAAAAAAAAAAAAAAAAAATACAGCAGATGTGCAGCATCAGCCTGTAGCAGAGATCTGACAGTGACCGTGCTCCTAATGTGTGCAAGCATGCAGCTTCTGTTTTCCCTTTGTGATTTCTTACCCATCCTTTTAAATTAATTCTTGGCATACTTAGTGGATGAATGCTGTTGGACTTCCATGCTGGGCTCCATCTCTATTGTCTAGACTGTATATAACACAGTGGAATCATTGTTTTTTTAAAAAATAAAATTTATTAGTAGGACTCATACAAAGCTACTCCAGCACATTATTCTATAGTGGAAACTGAGAGCCTACAGAAGATATATTCTTCAAAAATAAATCAGAATATATATATATATATGTATATATTAGGATACATATTTATGTTCTCCTAATTTATTTTTCTCTTTTTAATAATTTAGAAACTGATTATTAGAAAAATAAAATATCGTTCTGTGAGTACAATGCCTTTTAATCAAGTACAATGGCACTTTTTGACATTGGATAGCCTTTAATAATCTACAAAGCACTTGCCATATATTATGTTGTGTGAACTCCACGATAAAACTGTATTATCTGTAGACCAGAAACCAAATATTACAGCAGTTAATTTAGGTCTGCCAATCTTGAGACATCTTTCTCCCTCTGGGTTCTTTATGATAACAATATAAATTTCAGGACACCAAAAGATAAAATTGGAGACTGATCAAAAGTTTTTCCTGTCGAATGGCCGAAAATCTCCCATATGGGCTTCCAACTCTTTGCCTGAGGGTGGGTTTCTCCAGTCATGTAACCAGTTGCTAACTGCAGACCTGTATTTTCTTTAAATACTGGAAGAGGTGTGGGAGAGTATGTTAGAGCTACTGTCTGTGCGTACTTGACCGCTAGGAGCAAACATGCCAGGTCCCTGGGGACATCCAGTCTCTACTCTCATATGTCCCCTAGGACATTGAAGGACAGGTTTCTCCCTGCTCTTTCATAGAAACATAAAAAGCAGGAAAGCGTGATTTCTAAACAAAGAAGACCTTTAAATGGGAGATTTATAGATGATACCTGGTCTTCTTTCTTACAGCAGATATACAGCCTCCTTCATGGGAACAAGCACATATATGGATCCATATGTCCTTCCTAGATGACAGTCACAGCCTGCTAATTTATCTCCTGACCAAGGAGGAAAAGAGGTGATGGTTATGTGATGGTGTGGATCTCAGGCGCCATGCAGGGCATCTCCCCCAGGTTCTCAAAGGTAGGGATTGGCTCCCACAGATTCACGCATTGACAAGTCGTAAAGTTGGGATTTGAATCCCTACTTCTTGACTCTGAGTTTAACCCTCTCATACATTCACAAATCACAATTATAAAATTTACTAGGCCAATTTTTAGGCAACATTTGAACTTTGGATGTAACCAGGTTCAAGGTGAGTTCAACCTCTGGACTCCCCAGTTAAAAAAGCCAATAGCTGGCCTTCTTTGGTTGAGCTACTCTGACATTGATTTCTTGGCTCTTGCAGATACATTTTCATAATGATATATGAGCCTTCAAGTTCTGCAAACAAGTGTGTGCCTGGAAGTAATGATAGTCAGCATGTACTAATGGTGAACAATGTGCCAAGTGCTGTGCTGAATGCTTTGCATACATATTCACTTGCTGTCCAGACAATGAGGCAGATATTGTTATTGTCCTCATTTTTGAGACACAGAGAAGTTCCCCAAGATTATGTGTTCATAAGGTTAAGAACCAAGATTCAAACCCTGGCAGTCAGATGCCATGGTCCCTGCTCATAACTGCATTGCCACACAGAGCCCTGTATTTATGTGTACATGTGTCTTAACTGTGGTGTTAGGAGGTAGGCTAGTGGGAAAGAAGCTGAAGCTTCTAGATTTTTAGTCATTTTATGCAGAGCAGACTCTGATCTCAAGATGCCCAACGACAGAGCATGCTGAGAACTCCTTCCAGGGAGAAGTTGATGAGTTGAAACTAAGCTACTGGACCATGGATCATAGCAAGGCAGCTTGGGGACTTTTGGAAAGTAGTGAATCATGGCATCTGCCATTGAACAGAAAGTCTGAATGAAATGAGAAAGGATTTCTGGAAGCAGAATCCAGCCTGGAGAAGGCAAAAAGAATTAAATGGACAGGTGTGTCAGCCAGGCTCCCTTGCCCCACCCTACTCTCTATGTATACCTTTAATCTAAGCAATATTTAATTTTTTGGCTATGTGTGACTTATTTTACACAATTAATTGTCTATTGTTAGGCACTTACGATGTTTCCCATTTCTCACTATCATTAGCAATGCCGCAAAAAAACATATTTCAGAAACTTCCAATTATTTCCTAAGTCTAACTTCCTTGGAGAAGACTTATTGTGTAAGAGCATACACATCTTAAATCTTGGCACATATTGCCAGATTATCCTTCAGAAAACTTATCAAGTAACTCCTTCACTAGCTGACTATGCAAATGCATATTTTACATATTTTTGCAGTATTTATCAGGCTTTTTGATCTTTGAAAATATGACATATGAAAACATACCTGATTTTAATTTGGGTTTTTTTCCTAATGAGATTGTTCCTGTATTAGCAATTGGGCCATTGGACATTCAAACAATTTTTTTTTCTGTTGCTTATTGTCTGGCAATAAGTATGTTAGGCCATACTTTGATTGCAAATGACAGAATCCCAACAAACTAGAGATTTATTGGATCTAGGAGTGGGTGCATCTGCTTTTGAGCAAGTCTAGACCCAGGACCTCAAACTATGTAATCACATAATTTCTCTCTCACGTATCCTTGTGATCGCTTGTGCTCTCTCTGTCTTTCTCTCTCATCTCTTTTCTCAGACTCTCCTCATGTAGTAGCAAAAATGTCCCTAGGTTTACATTGACCTTGCAGCTAGTGATTCCAGCAAAAAAGGGGGGGAGTGGTGGTGGTGGTGGTGGTCCTTTTATTTTATAGCACATGCAATAGTTTATAGCACCTGAAAAAGATTGACTCACTAGGAAAATGCCAACCCCTGGACTAATCAGAGTGTCTAAGGGTCACAACCCCCTTCTTGAAGTAGGGAAAGTAGAACCATGCTATTAACAAAAGCAAAAGGTAGCAAAAGATATTTTCCCAAAGGAAAAATGTACAAAAAATAGGGAAAGGATACTAGGCTGGCAAAACAAAAGATGACTACTAAACTATTCTTTTGTATTAAAAGATGAGATGTTCATCTTTTTATTGATTTGGAAGAGCTCTTTACATATTAAGAATGTTAACATTTGAACTGTACTATATAAACTGTGTATGGTTTTTTTCACAGTTTTCCATGTGTATTTTCACTTTGTTTCTGGTATACTTTTATCTCTTACAGAAATTTAAAATTTATATGTAAGTCCTACAGTTCAGTGAGCTTTCTCAGGGATGCCACTTGAGGGGATCCTCGCCCAGGTCTCAGGGCCACTACACTTTAGCTAAGTATGCTAAACCTTTGGTTCCTCACCTACCTCAGAGATTTTCAGGCATTGATCAATTTCCTCTTCTGAAAAGTGAGTAACACTGTAGTACCGTAAGGTACTGGAGAGCTGTGGAACAAGTGAGTTCATTACTGTACCTGTCCTCTCTATAGGCTCCACTGGAGGTCTGTCCCAGTGGCTGGGGGCAAAGCAGGGAGGCAGTTCGGTTCCAGATAAATGCTATGAAATATGCTCTGCAGATGTTGCCTCTGGTACAGAGAGTGGAAGCTCTGCTGCTGAGAGTGGAATTCTGGCAGGGATGGAAGTGTTGGTGCCATGGAGGGGCTGTGAACCTCCTCAAAGCCTTACTTCCCAGTAATCCTTGGAAAGCCGGGCAAGCTGGTGGCTGTGCTGCCTGATGATCCGAGCATGGACTTTGACTTTGACAGTTTATTGTGAAAGCTAGAGTCATACTTTTCACAGGTCTCAATTTTGTTCAGAATATGTAGGTCAAACAAGAGCCAGCTTTTTGTTGAAAGGAAAAAACAACTTGTCCCAGAGCTTGCTAACATTGATTCGGGGGGGAAAAAAAGGTGAACTCCTTGGCAGGGTTAGCCCTGTTCAAAAGGACTGTGAAAAACTGGCATCATCTTTGAAGAATACTAGCCTAGAGAAAGAGTCATCAGAAATCTGGACCCTGGAGGAAAACCATGAAAAGTTCAAGGATGAAATAACTACCTGAGAATAAGGCTTGGATGAAGAAAGCTCTAAATGCACAGAGCAAGAGTGGTTAGTGCTGAAATTATAGGAATGATTCATTGATTCAAGAGTCACAACATCAGAAGAAGCTTTTCCAACAGAGCATCAAGCCAAGAGCCAACCTCCATGTGGTCCCTCACCAACAGGTGGGCTTTCCCCTCAGGTCTCACCTGTGCTACCAGACTATGATCACCCATCTCTTTCTCCAGTCTGAACTCATTGCTGCCAGTGGATCGAAGAGAACAATTTCTGGAGAAAGGACCTTTTTATCCTTCCATTCCTTCCTCTCCACCTCTACATTCCTCCCCACTCTACTACCCCTACCACCTTCACGTCCTGAAAATAGAAGTGGATTTGTTCAAGATTAATTCACCTTTCAAACACACCAAATATTGTACTTCTAGAACCATGCTGAAAAACTTGAGACCTCATTGTGTCTCTTTTAAAAAAATAGTTTTGGAACTACTTATTTTTCATTATTGTTTTAAGAAACTGCTGGTACTTAGGAGACTAGTTTTACTCAAATTGAAGCTTGATGGTACTATGATTCTCAGTGTTTTGAAAATAGTATTTACATATAACTTATGGATAATATTTCTATATATTTTATCCTTTAGTTAGCATAAATACTGTATTTGAATTTTTAATTACCATCATTATAATCTCAACAATAGTAGGAGTAATATGTATGTAGCTCAGATATAGGAGTTGTTTTAAACTGCAAAGACAGTTTTTGCTTGCCCAGAGCTATACTTCCTATAGTTATAAAGCAAATGTAAATATTTATTATCTAAATAAAGAATGATTAGTGGCCGGACGTGGTGGCTCACGCCTGTAATCCTAGCACTCTGGGAGGCTGAGGCGGGCGGATTGTTTGAGCTCAGGAGTTCGAAACCAGCCTGAGCAAGAGCGAGACCCCGTCCCTACTAAAAATAGAAAGAAATTAATGGGACAACTAAAATATTATAGAAAAAATTAGCCAGGCATGGTGGTGCATGCCTGTAGTCCCAGCTACTCGGGAGGCTGAGGTAGTAGGATTGCTCGAGCCCAGGAGTTTGAGGTTGCTGTGAGCTAGGCTGACGCCACGGCACTCTAGCCCGGGCAAAAGAGTGAGACTCTGTCTCAAAAAAAAAAAAAAAAAAAAACAACAGTGATTAGTGATGGTTCTCCAAGAGATATCTGCATTCCCAAGTTCATTGCCGTGTTATTCACAATAACCAATAGCTATACAGAAACAACCTAGATGTCCATAAATGGATGAATGGGTAAATAAAATGTGGTGTGTGTGTGTGTGTGTGTGTGTGTGTGTGTGTAGCAATATTATTCATCCCTAAAAGAGAAGGAAATTCTGCAAAATGTGACAGCGTGGATGAACCTGAAAGTCATTATGCTAAGTGAAATCAGCCAGTCACAGAAGGACAAATATTGCATGAGTCCACTTTATGAGGTATCTAAAATAGCCAAACTCATAGAAATAGACAATAGAATGGTGGTTGCCAGGGAGAAGGAGGAAATGGGGAATTGCTGTTTAACAGGTGTAAAGCTTTAGTTTTGCAAGCTGAATAGGCTCTAGAGATCTGCTGTACGATATTGTGCCTATGGTTAATAATACCATATTGTGCACTTAAAAATTTGTTAAGAGGGTAGATCTCATGTTAAGTGTTCTTACCACAATAATAAATAATTAGATAAATGAAAAATAATTTATTTAAAAGGTTTTTTAAATGTGATCAAATCTATCAAATTTAATGGGTGTTTTTTAGCTTTTCTTCCATGCTTGGAAGCTTTTCTATCTCTACATTATAAAATCTTTCTTGTAAATTATGTTCTAGGACAGTTATAATTTTGTATTTTAACCCCTATTGAAATCATTTTTGGTGTCGGTTAAGGTAACACTAGCTGCTGTAACAGAAAACCCCCCAAACCTCAGTGGTTCAATACACTAAAAGTGTATTTCTCACATAAGTTATAATCCAAGGCAGATGTTAGCTGGCAGCCTTCCACATAGACTTACAAGAACCCAGATTTCTTCCATCTGAGTCTATGACTTCCTTTAGGTCAATGGAGTCTCTCCAACAACCTAGAGGGAAGAACATGGCGAAATGTTTACAGCAGGTTTATATGGACCAGTCGTGGAGGTGGCTTACAGCACTCCTGCCCACATTCCACTGGCCAGGATTTAGTCCATAGACACAGCAAACTGCAAAGGGGGCTGGGAATTTAAACATGGTAACAGGAGAGAAAGAAAACAGGCTTTTCAGAACACAGAGAAGTCTCTGCCACAGTTTTGCATAATTTTGTTGTAAAATGTGAAGTAGGGATTCTTATCATTTGAAATTTTGAGGCTGTGTATACTCTTATTTCTCACTCCTCCATTATTATCGATTAGTTTTAGCTGCATATTTTTATGTTTTCCTATAGGTCTTTAATTGTTTTGGGGGCATTTTTGCATTGCTTTCTTTTCTTTTTCATGTAGTGTGAAGTACTTTATGTGGTGAACTCAATTTCCCTAACAACGTCTGTCTAAATAATAGAAATAAATTATAATTTTAAAAATTCATTTCAAAATGGAGGTTTCCACATACACAAGGCCCCTCTATGTTCTTCCAGTGTCTATCTGTCTGTTTTTATTTTTCATTACCATACTGTTTTTACAAAAATAACTCTTCATACTGTAATAACATTATATCCTCCAGGGCCATGTCTGCATGTCTGGAGAAAGTTGCTGACAGTCTGTTATTTCATCATCTTCTCTGGACTGCAAAGTTTCTAGACTTGACTTTTTTTTTGTTTTAGACACAAGATCTCGCTCTGTTACCCATGCTGGAGTGCAGTGGCATCATCATAGCTCACTGCAGCCTGGAACTCCTGACCTCAACTGATCCTCCCACCTTAGCTTCTCAAAGTGCTGGGATTACAGGGATGAGCCACCACACCCAGCCTTAGACTGGATATTAAGCTGTAACATCATTCCATCTACAGAGGTAACATTGGGCGGGCAAGATCTATCCACGCTGCTTTTAGGCGATACAGTGAGTATACAGCATTTGAGGAAAAAGAGGGAAATCTTTGTTGAGTCACAACCATGACAGCCAAGATGAAGGTTTGCTTATGACAATGATACGGGATACCATATCCCTTGTCAATTCACAGAATTCGGAATCCTCAGCGATACACAATTTCCTTCCTAATCTGGTTCCAGCCTATTTTTCTAGTCTTGCTGCCAGAGACGGCATTATGCTCATTATCTCATGTTCCTCATTTTACCTTTGTGAAAGCCAAGCACTTAAATAATTTACCCCAGATTATTCAGCAAGTTTTGGGAAAAGCTAATGTCAGAACCCAGATCTCCTGTACTTTATGTCTACTGTGTTTTTCACCACCAGCAATGTGGATTCTGCATGGGAAGAGTGTCTATGTACATGTCAACTCTCTTGTTTCTGAACACTTGAGAAATAGTGCATCAGCAATCATAGATACTGAAACCAGGGAGCAGGGCCTGCTACTCTTGTCCCTCTTCCCTCTTAGTGATTTCTGATTCTAGGAAAGAGGTGGATGAACAGGTGCAAAATTCCTTTATCCTCACTTCCTTCTTTAGGGTTTGTGGAGGTGAGGACAACGGCCAGGGGAACGTGCAAGTCGACCTGTAAAATCTGTAACTCTTTACATCAATAGTACAAGGAGAGGTCTCATTATCATGTCAGTGAACATGAAGTACTTAATCCCTTATCACCAATCTTCTATATATGTCTTGGGAAAATGGGTACAGAAGTGGAATGTATATACTCGGGAACCACATGAATGATATCTCAGTTGAGAGCATGATGTCTTCTATGGAACAGCGTCTGTGCATGGTTACAAATAATCTGGAACTTCTAGGGATGGGCCGAAGACTGGGCTGAAAGTTTCGTGTGATGCCTCCACCTTCATGCTTCTTAGAAATTCTAGAAAATTCCTGTCCAAACATTTGAAAAAGGAGGTACACATCAAGGTCAAAGAAAGATATTGTCCATTTATATTCCCTCTGAGAATCTCAACTAACTCTGGATAAAAATTAAATCTCACTCTAGGTGTTACATGTGTAAGTACAAGAAGCCAGGCATGAGAAATGGAAGCAGAGAGGCAGTGACATGTCCAAAGCCAGACAAAAATTGAATTCCTGTGTCCTTTTTTGCTTTGGTATTATTTTCATTAAAGCCAAAAGCCTCTCATCTTTATGTCTCCTTTCTAGGCAATAAAATCTGCTTGGGGGAAAATGAACTTAGGATGGAGAGTTCCCACATTTCTCCTGACTCCAGCACATATTTCATGTGATGTTTTTTAACCTTCTCAGGTGAGAAAGGAAATGATTTGGGGCCAGTAACAGTTGCTGACATTCAAGTGTTGTTCTTTGCAGACTTACATTTAGCATCTTTCAACTAAGGGCCTTACAACTCCTCCAGGCAGAAATCTGCTGGGTTCTGGTCTGTGGACGCTTTGACCCGCCTGCAGACAATGTTGAGCAGAAATGACACAGAGGCACAGGTGCGTCAGCAGTCTGGAGCTTCACAGAGACGTGCGCCACCAGCTTCTCACTCTATTTTTAGGAATTTCAGCCTTCTAACTATTGTTCCACATGTGATAGGCATCTCTGTGTCTGTCCATTATCCTCCAATATGAATTAAAAGTTGAAAATGAAATTCATTTTCTTTTGTACTTACTGCTTTTCTGATGCTGCTGCTGCTGCAAAAAAAAAAAAAAACCAATGCTACACAAATTCATTTTTAATAATTCCCTTAAAAGAGAGGTCACAGAAGCTTTTCTGGGCAGTTCCTTGAGGGCCAACTTGAGGACTGATTTATCTTTGTTAGATGGTGCCGGGAATGTAGAGGCTGCTCCGTCAGGTTTTGTGGAGCGAATGGTTGTCCCTGTTCTAGAATATCTGTAACAGGAATGGAGGCCCCCATCTGTCTAAAGTGGTCTGGATGCCACTCATCAGATAGACAGTGTAACTCAAGGGTCAGACACCCCACTCTTTTTCTTTGTTTCTATACCAACCAACACCTCTCTCTCTGATTCTGAGAAATGTCATGGTATGGTGGAAAGATCATGAACTTTTGAGTCAGAAAACTGGAGTTTGAGTCCTGAAATTACCACCCATTATCTGTGGTAGCCTAGGAGAATGACTAAATTTTTTTGAACTTCCCTTTTTCATCATACAATAGAGTTGCTGGAAGAAAGAAGTGACAGAATATACAGTGTGTAGATGGTAGGGGGTTCATAAATTATATATTCCCCCTACTCTCCAGCCCAAATTCAAGAAGTGCTGAATGACAGTGTCAGAAGTGGAAGTCAGTATAAGCAGCAGTTATGGGATGCTTACTTCTCTACTCATGGCTTTTCTTCATTATTTCTTTGATCCTCAATACATCTGTATGAGGTAGGTATGACAATCTTCATGTCTCATGTATATAAAACCTGGATTCAAGAGGTAAATACTTTTTTTAAGGACACACAGCTCGTAAATGGCAAACCCGGGTCTGTATGACTCTGAAGATTGCAACCTACACAGTGCTTTCTGGCACTGGTGCTGTAAAACATGAATAAAATATGTATGTAATGTGTGTGATATGATTTGTAATGTGAGTGTGTACAAAGTGCCACAGATATTCAATCCTAGGAACAAATTGTTCTCCTAAGGAGGCCATAAAATGCTTCACAAGTCAACCATCTCATTCATTTTAGAGGCAAGAAAATGAAGCTCAGAGAAGTTGTGACTTGCTCAAGGTGGTGGAGTGGCAAAGTTAAGACAGAACCAAATGCTTACGTACTGCCTTACTTACAAATAAGAACATGACATCTCACAACACCCCAAAGTGTTAGGGCTTCATAGCAGCTAAAAATAATTTATAGAATAACTATACAATAAAAAATGAAAAACAGAGCTTAGCCATGCTGGGAGGAAATTGGTTCCTAACTGATTCAGTTTGCCCAGAACTAGTTGCTCCCAAATGGCAGCACCCACTGACATCTTGAATCAAGTTTCAAATTAGGAATTGAATGTGGTTATGATTGGATGTTGCTCAAAAAGAGTTCATCTGTTCCCAACTTCAACACCAGGGTGAGGAAGTTTGAGGAGTAGGTGGAATAGCAGAATGGGGCATGTCAACAGGTGGTAGACAGTTGCTATATACTAATGCAGATGCTTTCTGCAACATCAAATGTATCTGAGTGTTGCAGTTATCTGTTGATGCATAATAAAACTACTCCAACGTTTTGTGGCATGACAAAAATAACCTTTTTTATGGATTGTATGAGTTAGGAATTCAGACAAGGCATAGCAGGGGTTATCTCTGTTCCCTAATGGCTGAAGCCTCAGCTGGGATCATTCAAAGGTTGGTGGCTGGCTAGACATCTCTGTCTCCACATAACCTCTCCATTGGCAAGTCTGGGCTCCCTGATAGCCTGGTAGTCTCTTCTTACTTGGAAGCTCAGGGTTCCAAAAGACTAAAACAGAAATTGCCAGTCTTTTTAAAAGCTAATCCCAGATCACATTTGCCATAAACTCTTTGTTGCAATTGTTATGAGCCAGCTCAGATTCAAGGGGAGGACAAATATACCCCAGCCCTCAGTGGGAAGAGTGTTAAAGAATTTGGGACTATTTTTAATCCACTACATTATGCCATGAGAGAGGTACATAAAGAAGATCATTTCTGTCCCATTCACTGTTCTAGTAAAAACCCAGGCTTGGCCAGTCCAACAGGAGGAAATAATAGGAACAGTAAGACTTCCTAAGTCAAGAAATTTGGGGAAGCCCAAAGCAGTTAAGAGGTGAAAAAGGAAGTAAGACAAGTTGTGCCTTTGAGGCAATGTAATATAGCAGAGAAAGGACGGCTTCGAAAGTCAAGAGAGCTACTAACTTATGTGATTTGGGGCAGGCCCACTCAAAGCCAGAGTTTCCATGTTTGTGCAATGGGGCTGATCCTGCCTACCTCATGGGGATCGTTGCAAAGGTTAAATAAGATGGTGTCTCAGGTTGGGCCCCCTGAAATCAGAATGTGTGTGAAAATTATTTATTAGGCTGTGTTATCAGGAAGAAACAGTAGAGGAATGGGAAATTGAGACAGGTAGGAGTACAAGGCCAAGTGAAGGTAAGATATCAAGCCAAGTCTCGTGGAGAGTAACTTTGGCTCAATCCCCCAGGGTTTCTCTGGAGAAGACTGAAGATAACAACAAAGAGAAGGAACATGGGGGTGGGGTGGGGCGCTGGTGTTTATCCCCCTGCAGGTGCTTACATTCCCACACCTGTAAGCCATTAGGTGAAGGCTGTCCCAGGGAAATGTAAATTCCCAGGCACTTTCAGCTCCCCCTGTGGCCAGAAAAGCAGGCTCTAGTAGCCTGAGGTCAGCTCTCCAACAAAAAGAATGCAGTTTTAAGGAGTAAAACCTATATGAGAAACCGGTGTGCGACACTGAAGGAATGGAAGGGATATGAGCAAAACCCTGCAGCAAAGCTGCCATGGCATGTACAAATTGCTGAGCACAGTGTGCAGTAACAAGACTTATTCTTTTTTCCTGATGTTGTTATTGGTGAGTAATATAAATTTCTTTATATTCCTCCAGATTCTGAAGGAAAGGACACTAGTAGATTAAGTAGAATAGTTTTCCTCAAATCCAGGGCTGCTTTTAGCTTTGATGAGGCTCCGCAGGCCCTATTACCTTTTCTCTATTATCTGCTTCAAATCACTGTTTCGATGGGGAAGAAAGCTACCTTTCAAAATTCAAAGCCAGGGGTAAGGGAATGGCTTCCCGTTTATTCATATCCTCTACCCGTGTGCAATGCTTATTAGTGGAGTGTATGTGGCTCTCCTTAGCCCGAATCGCCTCTGCAGTTTAATCTTTACCCTTTAGCCCTGGGAGAGGGGAAACAGGCTCCAGCGTCTGATCTCCCACTGGAATCACTTGGATCCCTGTGATGGCATCCACTGCCCAGCATTACTTTTAGCCCAGTCATAAATACTGTAGCAGCCTAAGGCCAGTATGTCCAAACAATCTCAGTCTCTTTTCCTCTTTGAAACACCTTCAGAGCCTTGGCCCAAGGTTACCTGGCAGAGAAATTCCCTCAGCATAGCTGCTGCTTGTGGTTCTCAGCCTTACCCAGGATGAATCTCTAAGTTCTTCTTGTCCCATAGGTTTCATAAAGGATGGTGTTGAATGGTGCCCCCCAAAAGAGAAAGGTATTTGAAGTCCGAACCCCCGGTACCTCAGAATGTGACTTTATTTGGAAATAAGGCCTCACAGAGGTAATCAAGTCAAAAGGTGATTAGGATGGACCTTAATCCTACATGACTGGTATCCTTATAAAAATGGGAAATTTGGGCACAGAGAGAGACACAGGAGTAAGATGATGTGGAGACACACAGAGAAAACACGAGGCAGAGAATGGAGTGATGCATCTACAAGCAACTCCAAGAACTGCCGGGAACTGCCAGAAGCTAGGAAGAGGCAAGGGAAGATTTCTCCCCAGAGTCACTCTACTGGCACCTTTGGATGTCTAGTCTCCAGAACTATGAGACAACAGAATCCTGGTGTTTTAAATCACTCAGCTTGTGGTACTTTGTGATGGCAGTCCATAAGGACCTTAGCAAGCTGCTTCCCAAGTTGTCTGGACCTCAGCATCCTTGTCTGGAAAATATGGAGAATGGATTTAACAGCCATAGCAGATTGTGTTTTCCAAAGATTCCCATAACAATGCTTCCCATCTCACATACTTTTCTTTAGTTGATCATATGGACACCCATTAAGTGCTGTCCTTAACTGTGGATGAGGCTGTGATTCAAATGTAGCCAATAGAACGAGGTGGAAGCAGCACTGCGTGAACTACTGAGGCTAGGACATAAAATCTCCCACCTTATCTACTGGGATACTTGCTGTGGAGCCCTGAGCCACATGTAAGAAGCATGACTTCCTTGAGGCTGCCATATAGGGAGGAAGTCCAGGCCATGTGGAGAGTCCACAAGTAGATACTCCAGTCAACAGCCCGAGCTGTGGGTCTAGCAGACAGCATCAATCACCAGGCGTGTCAGTGAAGATGTCCCTAGATCACTCTAGCTCCAACCCCCAAGTCTCCCCCACCCATAGAGTCTTTTCAGCTAAGACTCTAGACATTCTTAAGCAAAGCCATTTCCACCGTGTTCTTCCTAAATTCATGACCCACAGAACCCATGGACATAATAAAATGAGCACTAAGTCTGGGAATAATTAGTTATGCAGAAATAATAACTGGGCCATCAACTCTCCAAGGTGTCTGGCAGTTCTTACTGCTTGTGATCTCTGAACAGGTGCGGAGTGTTCTGCGTAGAGAATGAAGATGCTCTTGTGAGACCAGGTGTGCCTGCAAACCCTGTGAGGACCCAGGGAGGGGCCCTGCCATCCTTCTCTTCACCTGTCCCCTCGCCAGAGTTGAATAGCCAATACCAAAATAACTGCAGGCTTTCCTCACGCCTTTGCTTAAATCTCATATCATCTCCACGAAGTTGGTGTGACCCTGCTTTTCACAAGCATTTTCAAGTACCTCTTAGCCCAAATTCTATTCCGTCTTCAATCGTGCAGCAACTTTCAATATGATTGGGCTTCCTCTGTGCTCACTTCTTGCTTCCTTATAGACACAACCATTTCACTCATTTTAGGATCAAATTCATTCATTTGGCAAAATCATTACGTACCAACTATGTACACCTGTTGTGCTAGGCTTTGGGGGCCATCAGAAGGTATACAGAGATGAATCAGCCCCTGATCTTGCTCTTAAAGGAATTTATGTTTGAATCAGAGTTAAGGCATAACCAAAGAACTTCGATTCAAGGTAGAAAGTCATGTGTGCCACAGCAGAGAGCAGGCAAAGTGCTGAGAGTGCCATGCTGAGAGAGGTGCTCCTTGGCATGGGGAGCCAGTTACTAAGTTATTGCCTCTCAGCTCCAAATCCACCCTTCCATACTCTGCTTTCCGATGCCGAGGCCGGGACTCGGCAAACTTGATTTCTGCTTTTTCAGCGCTTCCTATTAGGTTCTGCCAATAGGGGTGCTAGAGGCAGACTGCGAGATTGGAAAAAGAAAGTGATTTGCTTCATCACTTTGCTTTCTGTTCCTGTGAGCATCGCCCCAGCAAGTCTCCTTCACCGTGAGCAGCACTTTGACAATGGCAGTTCACTCCTGTAGCAGCAGTTTGCAGTCCCTCCAACATCACAGAACCAGCTGCAGTGTCACCTCTCAGATACAAGTACCAGCTTGTGCCCATCCCTCAGAGCTCTGGGGCCCAGCCCCACAGAACTTTCTTCTGAGTCTCTAAGTTTGCATAATTCCAATTTCTTCCCTTTGTTCCCTCAGCCCTAGGGGTAGTAGTTGCCTCCTGCAGTTACTATGTCTTTGAAATCTTAGTATTCCCTTTTTACCCTTCCAGTTACCTAGTTAAAAATTCTTTATGTTAAATTCTTTGTTCAAAAAAACTGGTGTGATGTTGTCAAGGATGTGGAGAAATTGGAACATTTTGTACTATTGGTGGGAATGTAAAATGGCAGCTACTGTAGAAAACAGTGTGGTGGTTTCTCAAAAAATTAAAAAGAGAATTACCATATAATCCAGCAACTCCACTTCTGGGTGTATATCCAAAAGAACTGAAAGCAGAGTCTCAAAGAGTGTTTGTACAGCCATATTAATAGCAACATTATTCACAATAGCCAAGAGGAGGAAGCAACCCAATTGTCCCATGAATGGATGAATAAATAAACCAAATGTGGTATATACCTACAATGGAATATTATTTGACCTTAAAAAGGGAGGAAATTCTGACTCATGTTACAACATGGATGAACCTTAAGGACATTATGCTATGAAATAAGCCAGTCACAAAAAGACAGATATTGAATGATTCCACTTATATGAGGTATCTAGAGTAGGCAAGCTCAGAGACAGAAAGTAGAACAGTGGTTTCCACAGGCTGGGGCAGGGGAAGTGGGAGGTTGTTGTTTAATAGGTATATATTTCAGTTTTGCAAGTGAAAAAGTTCTGTAGATTGTACAACAATGTGAATATGCTTAATATTTCTGAACTGTGTGCTTAAAATGGTTACAATGGTAAATTTTTTGTTATGTGTATTTTACCACAATTAAAAAGAAAAACTGGCATGATTTCTGTCTTCTGAGTGGATGCTGAATAGTGTGGCAATTAAAGAAATTTTTGTATTAGTCATGGGAAATATGGGGGGAAATAAATAATTTAATAAACAAATTGATCCTAGTGGCTTCACACAATAAAAAGTTAATTGTTTGATCCTGCCACAGTTCACTGTGGCCAGAAGGGTGACTCTGCTCCACAGGGTCATTCAGGGACTCAGGTGCCTTCCATTGTATGAGCTCACTATCTTCAACACATAGCTTGTAAGGTCACCACAGAAGGAAAAGAGGGTGTATAGAGAACTGCCCAGAGAGTTTACGGGCAGGCTGGGCACGCAGAAATCACATTTGCCAGATTTTCCATTGGCCAGAACTCAGTCACATGACCCAAATTTAATTGTACAGAAAGTTGGGAAGTGAGTTTTCCTGAGAGCACAGGAGACAAATGAAATGAGTTAGGTGAACATATATCATTGTTGCTACAACTTTACAGAGGGAGTGCAGTATTTGGGCTGAGCCTTGAAAAATGAATCTTGTCCTATCTGCTTCATCTCCATATTTCTTGCCTTTACTAAAAGGCCTAGCATAGAGTCTTTTCTTGATTCAATCATTTATTGGATGGGTAGATGGACAGATAAATCAAAACACAGCTCTTGATAACCACCAAGCTACAAAGGGTCTAGAAAAAGAGAACCACTCTAGTCTATGTCTTATAGAACTATTACCTGGTGTCTTCTTTTAGGTCCTGAGAACGTAAGAAAATGCTGATTGCTATCGTTTGGTAGGTTTTTCTTTTCTTTCAGCATGAGGAAGTAGACACAGAAAAGCTGGTGAGTGGCTTCCTTCCACAGTTCAGTGAGAAAATGAATGACCTTTATGATTTAGCCTTGGAGGTCACCTAATATCACTTCCACTACTTTATTGGTCAAAGCAAAGATCATGACCCCAAAATGTAACATAGTCTATTAGACAATGCAGAGTCTACACATGAATTCCTTGCTCTTCACACTGATGTGTGAATCCTTGGTCCCTCCCAATTTCTGGTGCAGGTGCTGCATATGGAGAGAGAAAGTTGTGCTTGAGACACATCTAATTTAACCCATTGAGTCTGTGGAAGGTTGCCCATGTGTGAAGGCATTTGTTATGTTCTTTTTTTGGCTTGTCTGAGGAGATATTAATAAAAATAAAGCCAATAAAAGCAAAATGATGGTAATTAATGCTAATAAAGGGAAGAACCAGATTGTTGAGTGCATCTGTTCAGTCTGGCTTTTTGAGTAGTTAGCAGGGGTTTTATTATCACTAAGTGCAAGACAGTGAAGCAGGGCCATTTTCCATTCCTAATGCACTTACACATGTGTAAGGACGGCACCGTTTCTGTCCCTAGACTTTGGGCATCCGCCCAGTAGGTTTTGTATAACAATGTGATCAGGTGTGAATTTGCTGAGGAGATTGTTTTTGATCCTCTGCACTGCAAGTATCCCTACTCGGAGTCCGTGTTTTGGTTATCTATTGCTGTGTAACAAACATACTAAACTTAGTGACTTAAACAACAGACATTCTGTTATGCTCAGATTATGTGGGCGCTGAATGCAGAAGGGCATAGTGTAAGTGCTTGTCTCTTCTCCATGATGTCTGAGGCTTTAGCTAAGAAGACTTCAATGGCTCAGGGTTGGAATCATTTGGAAGCCTCTTCACTCCCATGCCTGGTTCCTGGGCTAGAATCACACAAAGGCTGGGATCAGCTGGGACTGTCAATTGGAGCACCCGTATCTCGACCTGTCCATGTTGCTCAGATTTCTTACAGCATGAAAGCTGGGTTCCGAGAAGGAGGCGGGTATTCCGAAGACCAAGAAGAAAATGAATGGCCTTTATGACCTAGCCTCAGAGGTCACCTAACATCACTTCCACTACTCTATTAGTCAAAGCTTTCATGAGACCACCTGGATTCAAGGAGCGGAGACGTAGACCCTCAAGATGATTGGCATAGCAAAGGGTTTTCAGCTGCTTTTTTAAAAAGCACTACACTTAGATTCACTCATGTTTATGATAACCAAATTCTCTTGATCCTAACTTCAAAATGTATCCCAAATCCAACCACTGCTCACCACCCCTATTGTTACCCCACTGGTCTCAAGATTCTTCCCCAAAGTTATTGCAATAGCCTGTTAACAAGAATCCCCGTTTCCACCTTGCCTCCCTAAAGACTACTTTCAACAAAGACACCAGAGTGATTCTATTTAGTCATCAGTCATATCATGGCATTCCTTGGCACAAACCCTCAATGACTCCCTGTTGCTCTCAGAGTAGAAGAATAAGTCTTGTGGTGGCACACAAGGCTCTGCACAATCTCCCTCCCTGTCACATCTCTGCCCACCTCTCTTACTACTCCTCCCTTTGACTCTTCCGCTATAGCCACTCTGGTCTCTTTGCTGTCCCTAGAATATACTAAACATAGTCTCATCTCAGGGCCTTTGCATTTGCTGTTCCCTATGCCTAGAACGCTTTCCCCCCAGATATCTGCATGGTTTACTCCTTCACTTTTTCCAGGAATTGAATTACATGACACCTCAGTGAGACCTTTGCTCACCCATTTCAAAAAAACACTTTGCTTTACCTGAACCTCCAGCGTTCACTTCTTTGCTTTGTTTTTTCCATAACACCAATCATCACCTAACACACAATGTATTTTCTTATTTGTCTTATTTCTTGACTCTCTCCCCCATTAGAATGTAAGCTGTATGAGGACAAGGATTTCTGTCTCTTTTATTCACTGTTGTTATTTATTAAACATCCATACTTGGCACATAATAGATGTTTGAGATATATATTTGATAAATGAATGAAGTTTAAATGAATGAGAGAATGAATGAATGAGAAAGATAAACTCCATCAAACTGTGCTCAAACTGTTCTGAGATGGTAAAATGTTTTAAAGTGAGTCATAATGGAAAAGGGTTTGACTCCACTGAGAAAGTATGGGGGGTCTGCTTTCTTTTGATAGGGTAAATGTCCCAGATTACCACAAATTACTGCAGTCGGTTTTTCTTCTCCTCCTTAGATATACCTGTTGGAAGGGTGTCATAGAGGTATTGCAGTGGAGCAGAAAGAGATAAAGACCTGACTTCCATTAACTAGTTGCGCGATCAAAGGTAACCCACTTTCTCTTGTATAAATTGAGAGAAATTGTATTTGAACTAGACAATCTATCTCTACAATCCCTTCCAGCCCTGACATTTAATTCTTTGTCTTTGCTCACTGGATCATTCTCCACTGAATTCCAGTGGAAATCTAAGGCATTCCATGCCCTGGGAATAAAGAGAAGAAATCAGGCAGAGAGAGAAGGTAAGCCAAGGCCTCAGTGTAACCCTGAGCAAAATAAAACACACACGGCACTGGAATGATTCGTGAAGGGGGCAGTATTGGACATAAAATTCTAACCTTTGATCACCCTCACGGGGAGTAGTTGAGTATGACTAGGAGGTGGCATGAGCAAGGCTATTAGCATACTAGAAATGCTGCTTTTTTTAAAAAAAAATCTCAGTTGTGGTTATATGGGTATATTCTTCTGTGAAATTCCATATGTTCTTTAGGTATGCTTTTCTATGTGTACGGTATACTTAAATTAAAAAGTTTACCAAAAATTCCAACCCAGTGTGTGTGTGTGTGTGTGTGTGTGTGTGTGTGTGTGTGTGTACACACATATATACTTATATATGGAAAAAGCCTTTTCTGCTGACAATTATTGAGGAGAATTTGGACATTTTCGCCGACAAATGATATGGATAAAAATGAGGAAAAAAGGATGATTTAAGTGGGAGGAATTGGCAGGGGGAGTTCTCAGCTTCATGCTTGAGACAAAATTATGAGGAGAAGCTTCAAAGTGGTTGAGATTTGATGCAGAGGAGCTCTTAAATATGGACTCTCCTTGGTTTTCCTAAGCCTCCCTAAACTCTGGTCCACGCAGGGGCGTGTACCGAGGATGCTCCCAGAATTCCCAAGAAACCACTGGACGTATCCTTGCTGTAATCACTCACGACATCATTTCCAGTCCACCCCTGGTGGTGCTTTTACTGTCTATTTCTGTGATTCTTTTGATCTGCCAAAAGCCTTCAGGACTCTAAAAGGCCATTTGAAAAGCCAAGGAGAGAGACGTACAAATGATGGCCCAGGAGAGAGGCTGAAGGCCTTTCAGAACAAGTCCCACAGGTTGAAAATTACAGCTAGTCTTTTGAACTGATTGTCCAGGCAGGACTTGGTGACTAAGAGCAAGGTATTTGAACAAGGTGGTTTGATTTCCCACTGTGGCAATCTGAAAAAAATTTTAAAAAGTAGTTTTAAGCTCAGGTCTGACATTCTACAACTCTCCTATTATCCCTAGCAGAATGAAATTCCTTTTGCAAAGTTCCCGGGTACAGAAGCTAATTGCAGTAGTTCCACTCCCCTTTCTTTTGTGGTCTGCACAGTAGTTGGTCTGCTTTATGGAAAGAAGAGTTATTCTTTTATACACAAATTCATTCATGTTATTATTCCATAAGATGCCTCATCCTAATTCTCACAGCTCATCTTTGGTGTTGCTGCCTTTAAGATTTATACTGGCTAGTTATTATATTAGTTATCAGTTGCTATATAACAAACCACCCCCAAAATGTTATGACATAAAACAACAACAGTCATTTATTTTGCTCACAGATCTGAACTTTGAGCAGAGCTTAGAAGGGCTGCCTCATCTCTACAGCATCGATTGGGGCAACCTGATGGATGGGAGGCTGGATGACATAATTTCAAGATGATGTACTCATGTGACGGGCAAGTTGATGCTGTCTGTCAGGTGGGAATTCAGCTAGGGCTGTTGGTCCAGGAACTCAGTTCCTCCCCACATGGCCCCTCCACAAGCTGTGTAGGCTTTCCTCTTGGGTTTCCAAGACAGAATGTCCCAAAAGAACAAGACAGAAGTGTATGGCATTTTTATGATTTAACCTCGGAAGTGAGAATGTCATTTCTGCCATACTTCATTGGTTGAAGTAATCAAAGGCCTACTCAGATTAAAAGAGGAGACATAGACACCATGCCTTCATGAAGGAATGCCAAGTTCTAAATGAGCACCTGGGATGGGAGATAATGTTTCAGGCATTTTGGAAAATACAGTCTGCCACAGATGTTAAAAAATAGTGGCTAACCCAGATGCTTATCAGGACACATATGTGTGTGTGTGTTTATGCGTGCGTGAGATGCACATGCTGGAGAAGAGCCTTTGGTTCCCTTACCTCTTATAGTCATGAGGGGATATCCATGCTGACCATTGGAAGGAGGAAGTACTAAAGGACTGCTTCTGATCTCTCACTCTGCACTGCCTCATCCTTTCCTCCCAAGGAACAAAGTATGGCTCGTTGCAGGGCCACTGCATTGAAACTCAGACAGGGCTGAGTTTTTATCCCTTGAAAGAAAGCCTGAGGCAAAAGTCATACAATGGTTAGTTGGTGCTTGTGCTTTTTGTCATCAAGTGGAAAGAAGAGGAGTGAAGTCTGGGTCAGCAGGATCACCATCTTCCAAGTTCTCCATCAATACCTGGGCAGGTAAGTTAGGGTTCTGTGGATCCCTAGATTGGGGAGAGGGTGGGGGGAATTGCCATGTTCTTTAATCCAACCTTATGAGTGATAAGGCAAATATTAATGCCTCAGTTGGCTCCTTGTTATTGTTTATCAATTGATTAAGAACCCAGATCACATAAAGGATCTAGTTAACATTCCTAAACATCACACACACACAAATGTGTGTGTGTATATGTGTGTGTATGTACACACACGTAAAACTAAAGTCTAATCTGTGGCTCAAAATTGATCTCTTATATGAAGGCATTGAGTTTGGAACAGGCTGCAGGCAAAGATCGTACTGCCCGAGCTGGGCATTCAAGAGGCAGAAGAACATGTTAAGAAGAGGATTTAAGGATTATCTGGAGATCTTGAGAAAACTGGTCAGTTGACCCTACCCCCAGCCCCATCCCATCTGTTGGCAAGGAAACCCCAGACACCTGCAGGCTTCTGCCACCCTTCCCCAGGAACCCCCACAGGCCGCCTGAGCTAGATGTCCAGAGTACTAGCACCACCCCTCATTGCCCCACCTGTCGTTGGGCTGTGTAACCTCCTGCTCCACATTCTACGATTGACACAACCAGGGAATTCAGTCTGCTCCTCTGGCTCCTTTTTACCTGGGACATTTGGGCATCAAAGATTTTTTCCAACATCCCCCGCTGAGGTTGTGGCCCTTGGGGCTCTATACTCAATTAGCATTCATTCATTCATTCAGTCAGTTAGTCATCATTCTGTACTGGATATCTGCTGGGCCAGGCACTGTACTAGACACTGCGTGTAGGATTATGAATAAAATAGACCTAGTCCTTAGTTCCATAGAGCTTAAAAATCAAATGGGGGAAACAGACAATAAACCAGAAACAGATCAAAAAACCCAAATGATATATAATTACAAATTGTGGGAAGTAGTTTGAAAGAACTAAACAAGGTGCAGAGAGGTAACATAAAAAGAGGAGGCATCTACTAAAATAGGCCCAGCGTCTTGTCTTATTTCAGCTAACTCTTTTTGTGGGGCTATAACCCTACTTCATCCATGCCCTATATTGAATGATAATAATAATAGTAGCAACAGTAACAGCAATAACAACAGGACTACTACTAACAATACTTAACACATATAGCACTGACTAAGTCCAAGGCACTTTTGTAAGTGATTTTCATGTGTTAACTCATTTACCATGGTATTGGTTAATGGCCTATATTGCACCAGAATTTAGGGTCTGCTGTTACACATCTCTTTCAAATGCCATGCTCCTCTTCCTCTATCCTACATGCGCACAGACCCACCCACCCCCATCAGCTTCTCCTTGCAACCTGACCTGTGTTTGGATGAGGAACGGAACAATGTATCTGTTTGGGATACAGTCTTGCTTGCTAACCTCATCATGGGCTATGTTTCTGCCTCTGCGTGTCTGCACAATTCCCCCGCTCTCTGCTGCCTTCTCCTTGCTTGCATTGTGCACGGATGCAGCACCGATCAATCCTACTGGGAAGCCAATCTTATCAGTATCCAGCTGGAAAGGAAGATAACTATTACAAAGTTATGGAAAATAAAATTTGATTTGGAGATTTGAAAATCACACTGAAGAGATAAGTTTGGCCATACTAGTTTTTCTAACATATTTTTAGCAGGTGAATCCTTTTGCAAATGGAATATTATTTGGAACTTCCTACATGTAAGACAAGTAGAGAGTGGAAGGCCCATGGTCCAGGTCTACCCTTCTCACCTTTAGGGGACCCACATCACCTCCATGGAACCCTATGGCTCTGTAGAACTCAATTTTAAACACTGCATTAAGCAATAAGGAACAATTATAAGTAATTGAGTAAAGGATTGACAATTTTTAAAAGGTAGGAAATTAGTTTGGCAGTAATGTGCAGAAATAATTGGATGAGGAAAATCGAAGTTGAAGAGACTCTAGCAGATTGTTGTTGATCTCCCTATTTGAGATGATAATGATGCTTTTTATTTGGGTAGTATGTTCTAATAATTAGAAACCTAGCATTATCTCACTTGCTCTCACAACACTGCCAAGTGATATGTGAGGGGACTGGCATTATCTCCATGACATACTTGAGGAAGTTTCATCCATAAGAACCATATACCAACATGTAAATTGGAAAATATAGTTCGGATTGTGAGATAAGATCCTTCTCTCATTCCCAAGGTGTTAGCTTTCAGGTGTGGACCTGAAGAAATGGAACACAGGATAGATATCTTCCAATAGGGAAAAGAGAATTGACCCAGAGCAGTGTTTCCCAGAAGGTGTTCGAAGGGTGTTATAGGTGCATTCCTGGGTGTTATATGAAGAAACGGGATCCATCCTCAAATGTGGTTGGGAAACACCGGGTTTAACCCTTCTTTTTTTTTTTTAACATAGTACTATTCAGAGGTTTGATAAACTGATATGCATTAGCTATGTCTACGTGGGGCATATAGCATAAATAATCCCCATATTTTTTGACACTGGACTCTGTCTTTAGGGGCATCTCACAGAATTTGGTAAGGTTCAATAAAATTAATTTTGCTTGGTCGCTGTTGCATCTACTCAACTCTGCTGTTGTGGTGTGAAAACAGCCATAGACAATAGGTTAAAAAAATAATCATGGCTGTGTTCCAGTAAAACTTGAGGGACCCTGGAATTTAATTCTATATGATTTTCATGTGTCATTAAATATGATTCTTCTTTTGTTTTCCAACTTTTTAAAAGTATAAAAGCCATTCTTTTCTCTTGAGCTGTACAAAAACAGCCAGCAGGCTGGGTTCTAGAACTTAGGGCACTGCAAAGGAAGGACTGGCCTCAGCATGGCATGAGGCCAGAGAATCTGTGGCTTGGGAAGGAGCAGGGATGGTGGTGAGGGCTGGCTTTACTGCCCTCAGAATACAGCCGGGCTTGGCACTGTTGTAAAGTGTAGCTTTGTGAGAACTTCAGTCCATTTCGGCTTGTTTATTTAGCCTGAGCCGTTTTACCTGTGGCAGGAACATTTGGGGTAAACTCACTGCATAACCTTCAGTCAAAATCAGTGACCCAAACAACAGTTTCAAGATGGCTCATCACTCTGTGAAACTTTGTTAACCCTCGTTTGCCATCTTCCTCAGTCAGCTCTAATATCTTCTATCAAATCCCCTCCTGGACACCGGGCAGGTATTTTGACCCTTTCATAAGGATCTTGGGGTAATGACATTGTAAATATCACTCATTTATCTCACAGCAATATGAGTCTTTTGTTAGCCATAATTTCCATTCCTTCCAATGGAATAGTTGCAAAAACTCAGAAATACTTGCATCAACAACTCTTTTTACTATCTCATCATTTTCCCACCTACACCTCACTTGCCAAAGTACAGGCTTAAGAGGGTTGAGGATAGGAAAGGCAGAGAAACATTTCACCCCCTGAACTCATTTCCACCTCTACCCAAAGGCAAAAATAGTTTAAATAGTATTTTCCCCAAAAGTCCAGCAAGCATTTTTCCTTTTAAAAATATTTATTATCATTGCAAAAGCAGCAAATGTTCATGGAAAAGACTTTTACTTTTAAAGAGACAGAGAAGAAAACAGAAAAGGATGAAAAGAAAAACTTCCTTAACCCACCATGTAGAGGTAATAGCAGTGGGTACATTGCCGTTTATCTTTAAAGTCTGTTAATGTACATCTAATAAAACTTAGTTCATTCTGTACATACTCCTTCAACATAGAACTTTTTTAACTAAAGTTAGGGATTTTCCAGGGATGGGTTAAATGCAATTTGGCCTAAATTTGTACTTCCCAAAGTTCGTTGCACACAACACTATTTCTGTGGGTAATTAATAGACATTCAGAAAAAAATGGGAGGACAGTTATGGTCAAATACATTTAGGAAATGAGAGATAGTAGGTCGAATGAAGTTAAATAGGTTTCTGCATCTCAGGGCTTCTCAGTATCTTCAATATGCTGGTGGGTGTTATAAATCCCCAGAATGAGGACTAAATGTGTGGTGTTTCTCAACTTGTTGGATCACAAAACTCTTTTCTCTAAGAATCTCATAATACTTTTGTTCCACCGTACACTCTGGGAAATACTGGACAAAATCATTAGGAGTTGAAATTGAACTTTTGCATTTCTCATGGACATTTAAGGTATAATTTTCCCTTTCCAAAAGAACTTTTTAAAATTTTTCTGTAAATATATTGCTTGGAAAAAAATCTAACAGAACTTCCCTGTAATTACATTTAATATTGTTTTGCTTTAATCAGTATAATTCAATGAATAACATTTGACTTTAAGGAAAACAGTTATAACATATTATTGGTTAAAAATAGGTGGTCCACTGGGGAAAAATAACCAATGTGAACATTTTCTGATATTAGAGTAAGATTTAATATTTTTCAATACAGCTTGTTTAACATTGTTTAGTTCTTTTCAACAAAAGTTCTATTCTGTGGAGCACTCATGTCCACAGGAGTCCACAGTCAGAAAATTCTATCCATATGATGTATTCCAGTCTCAAACTTGCTGCTGACTCATTAGCGATGCATAGTGGCACATGGTGCGACAGAATTGTATTTTCATTTTGTCTATAATTGCCACAAAGTCCTAGCTTCACTGGTATATACTTGGAGTATTTTTATATAGTGTTATGAGATCTTTGAGTAAATGGTGGACAGGCTAAACTTCAGAAGGCTTGCCATTCACAGCCCCCTTCTGAGACACTTCCTCCAAGTCAAAGGTAGTCAAGGCCAATTAGCTCAGTGAAAAGAGTCTGTCTACAGGGGATAGTGATCACCTGAAGCAACCATATCTAGAGAGCTGGACCGTGCTTCAGAGACTCAGTGAATAGATGATATGAGTTGACTCACAGAAAAAATGGAGGTAGAGTGAATAGCAGAGTCACACATGCAGGCAGAGTACTAAGATAAAAATACAGGAACCCATGTTTGGAGCCTCTCTGACCTCTAAGGCCCCAATCCATGAGTCCGCATGTTGTCTGGAGGCTTGGCTGTGCACTTTTCCTGAGTGAGTCTGGCCACAGGGTTGGGATTCTTATTTTGCTAATTTCCTCAGGTAGTTTCATAATGAACACATCTTACGCACTACCGAGTAAGACTGTTCCTTGCAATAAGAAGAACCCAGCTCCCACAAGTGGAAAATACAGCTGAAAAAATGGTGGCTGTTTTTCCTTCTTACTCTGCCTTAATAAAATACCTGTCCCATGTGCCTGGAGGGAAAAGGAATGCCTCGTGATCTCTGCATCTCATCAGCTGGGAGTACCTCAGGCATTATTCTAGAGCTTCAGATCTTTAGTCTAAGGGTTGCTATAGGTGGATGGGATTTAGTATATCTGTGAATCCTGCAATAGTGTAAGTAAAATGTTTTGCCTATGCACATTTTTCTGGGGTGAGGTACCATTCATCATTTTCTCTAGATCCTCAAAGATGTCAGTGACTCAAAAATGGTGGTGGATAGAAAGGAAAATCTAGGCCTGTTTGTTTTTGATCCATGAGCTTTTTCTATAGATCAAATATCTTAACTTTCTATGTTAAAGTATTAGGGTATTTTTTTCTGTAATTTCTCTGAATCCATTTTGGTAACTAAGTTTTATTTCCTTTGGATCTCTCACAGCTTGACATTACTATTTTTATCTTAAAAGAAATGGAGTAGAAATGTCTCTGTTTCTATTTGATACATAAATAAATAGCACTAGAAAAAAGTTCAGAGTCAAAATCTCATTTTAAGTTGTAAAGTGACATCTGTTTCTGGCCTCATAGTGTCTTATGCCAAAACTTTCAAGTTGAAAGTACATCCATCTATAAAACCATACGTCTCTGTGCTCTTTCTATCTCCTTTCCTCTTGCTCACCCTCTAGCTCTCTCTCTCTCTATCACCCACCAAATATAATTCCAGATTCCAGGGCATGTAGGAAGAAAGAGGGAGAACTAGTGAAGTCACTTTAATAATGCATAAAGGAATAAAAATCCTTGAAAATGACAAAAAAAAAAAACCCAGCAGAAGCTGAAAAGCAAAACTATTTCACGGAAGTGTTGAAATCTACCCATAAGCAGAAAGGAGAGAGCTACTGAAGTCATTTTTTAAACTGAACACAAGAACGAAAGTGCTTTAAAATGCCAACAACATACAAACTGAAAAATAAAACACTCTCTCATGAATGTGTTAAAATCTACCCATAAAAGTAGACATTTTTAATTGAAATAAACTTTTTATGGCTTTGAAAAATGAATCCATATGCTGAGGCAGCAAAGTAGACTAGGAAATGTTATGACCCCAATTTAACGATGAGGAAAAGAAAACATGGAGTCAATGCTGCCCGTGGGTTCTCAGTAAGATGGCAGCCCTGGAGAGTCCCAGACTCGGAACGTTCCTCTCTCAGCCTGTGGTTAGAGCAATGAACCATGCACTCTTCATGCTCAGTGTCCATCAGAGGGAGCTCAGATAGTAATGGAGGGAATGATTTGAGATGAATTATCAACTAAAAGGAAAGGGCACCTGCAAGAGTTCACAGTCTCACAGATGGATGCCTGTTGTAGTCTAGAAATGTAAATCCTTGGAAAGCTTTCAAGCGATGGCTTCCAGAAATTATTTCTATTTCTCTTCTTTTGGATCAAGGACAGTAATAGTTTTCTGTTTCTTTTCTTTTTTTTTTTTTTTTATTGTTTGTTGTTTATAGGGGTACAGATGTTTAGGTTACATATGTTTTCTTTTTTATTTTTTTCACAAGATTTCTATGTTCTAATTCTTATCTATTAACTTTTGTTTGACAAAACTCACTTTGTTTAGAGAACAAGAGTAAACAGATATTTTCAAGGAGAATTTTTAAAGTGGGCAATGTTTCAACTTTAAAGAAAACTCCCATAGATGTACGATTATGGATTTATTGTTAAATTCCCTTGACAATGTGCAGGGCAAAAATTATCTTGTCAAGAAACCCAAAACATATTATTCCCATTTTTCCTTCTTTTTAAAAACGTCGAAATGTGACAAGCATACTAAAATGTGCATAAAACATCAATATACAACGTAACAAATTGTAGGGAAATGAATTCATGTTACTCCATCCAGGTCGAGCAAGAGGAACCTCTTGTGTGCCCTTCCTTATGATGATAAGTCCTTCTTTCCCTGGGGATATTCACCATTCTGTTATGCCATTCGCATGCTTGCTTTGCTTCCTAGTTTTACTACCTAAGTATGCATTACTAAACAACATAGTTCAATTCACGTTCATTTGAATCATGCAGTGTGTACTCTGGTGTGTTGGATTTAACATTTTCGCTCTATATTATGTCGTTAAGATTCATCCAAGTTACTGCAGTTTGTAAATCTTCATTGTTGTGTGGTATTCCATTGTGAGACTATACCACAGTTTGTTTATCCATTTTCCTGTTAATGGACTTTGGGTTGTTTCCAGTTACAGGCTATTACAAGGACTGCTGCTGTGAACATTCTTATACAAGTCTTTTGGTGCACATGAGCATGTGTTTCTGTAGGGTATATACCTAAGACCGGAATAGCTGGGTCATTAAGGTATGTATATCTTGAGCTTTATTAAGCACTGCTAAACTTTTTCCAAAGTAGTTATACTATGCTTAGGTTTTTCTATTTTTAATTATTATAGTAGTGTACCCAAGTCATGTAGTTAAGGACTGCACCTGGTTTTCCTGGCAAGAATAGCTTGGTAAATTGGTTTAGGAACAACTCTGTTTGCCAGCTCTTGTTTTCCTTGATTAAATTTCCCCCAGTGATGCACTACTTTAGACATTATATCTATTTCCTTCATCCTGATAATACAGTCATCTTTTTATAAATCAACCTCTGACCTGTTTCAATATAGGTATATGCAAGTTACCATTAGAGGACCCAGAAGAAAGCCCATATCAGGGAAACAATTTGCATAGGACATAATTTCCCTTGGGTTTAAAGCATCTATATTAAAGCTTCTATGATGTGTAGTACAATCTGGGGGTTTTTTTTTTTAAGGCTAAGTGATGCCAATGCAACAGAATGACTTAACACAGTTAAATGCCAAACTGAGATTTAAAATACCAATGTTTTCTTCTTTAAAGTTGGATCCCTCCAGGATATTATAAGGATGCAAGCATCTTCACTGCAGTCTGTCACCTTGTGGCTCCAGAACTTGAAAGCTCATCATGTTCATGGATCAGCACCATTTCTACTTATTAATATTTTTAGTGTCTGCCTTATAAATCAGGCACAAAATGAAGGGCTTTTAAAAATAGCCTCCTCAGTCTCTTCAGGCCTGCTACACTCTGCTAAAATGAGTTGTTGATATCAGCATCTCCTTCTCCCTTTCTGGCCTCTCTGAATATGGGATCCATCTGTGTTTGATCCAGGCCCATCAAAGGTCTCCAGAGATTTAATCATTGCTGGCCTTTGCTGCTGCAAAACTCTTATAATGATTGTCATTTTATTCTTTCATCCAAGGACAGCCTCCAATAATCCAAAATTAGGAACCAGAGTTTGGCTTGTGGCTAAATTTTGGTTCAGCATACCTAAGCACTGGTCAATAAAGAGATCTCACATAAAAGAAGTAAACGCTTGCTCAAAATGACGGTAAAGACGGTCTGATTGGTGACTATTGTGACAATTATATAGTATTAGTGCACACATGGGGCATACATGGACATAGTGTATTTTGCCAGTTTGTCATTGTTACAGTTTGAATATTTGTCCCTGCCAAAAATCATGTTGGAATTTAATTGCCATTGTAATAATATTAAGAAATAGGACCTTTAAGAGATGGTTAGGCCATGAGCACTTCATCCTCATGAGTGGGATTAATGCCATTATAAAAGAGCAAGTTTAGCCCCCTTTTGCCTCTTTGCCCTTCCACCTTCCACTATGTGAAGACAAAGTATTGCTTCCCTCTGAGGGATGTGACATTCGAGGCACTGTCTTGGAATCAGAATCACCAAGCCTGCCAGTGCCTTAATATTGAATCTCTTGGCCTCCAGAACTATGAGCCAATAAGTTTCTGTTTATTATAAATTACCCAGTCTATGGTATTCTGTTATGGCAGCACTAAATGAACTCCAACAGTCATTTTATATTTATATATTAGTAAAATAAATGTGGCAGTAGAAGACTGAAACAGGATCTGCACCTCTCATCTCTCACAAAAGTCAACTCATGGTGGATAACAGAACTAAACCTAAGGCATGAAACCGTAAGAATTCTAGAAGAAAATATTGAAAAAACTCTTATAGACATTGGCCCAGGCAAAGAATTTATGAAGAATACCCCCAAAGCAATCATAGCAACAACAAAAAGAAATAAATGGGGTCTGATCGAATTAAGAAGCTTCTGCACAGCTAAGGATACTATCATTAGAGAAAATAGACAACCTACAGAATGGGAGAAAATATTTGCATGAAACACATTTGATAAAGAGCTGGTAACCAGAATCTGTATAGAACTCAGGAAAACCAACAAGAAAAAAATCAAACAACCCCATTAAAATGTGGGCAAAGGACATGAACGGAAACTTTTCAAAAGAAGATAGACTAATGGCCAACAAACATATGAAAAAATGCTCAACATCTCTAATCATCAGGGAAATGCAAATCAAAACCACAATGAGGTATCACTTAACTACAGTGAGATTGGCTTTTATCAAAAAGTCCCAAAACAAATGTTGGTGTGGATGCAGAGAGATAGGAACACTCATACACTGCTGGTGGGACTGCAAACTAGTACGACCTCTGTGGAAAGCAGTACGGAGATACCTCAAAAAACTGAAAGTAGAACTGCCATTTGATCCAGCAATCCCACTACTGAGTATTTACCCAAAGGAAAAAAAGACATTCTATAAAAAAGACATCTGCACTCCAATGTTTATAGCAGCACAATTCACAATTGCAAAGATGTGAAAACAACCCAAGTGCCCATCAATATAGGAGTGGATTAATAAAATGTGGTATATGTATACCACGGAGTTCTACTCAGCCACAAAAAACAATGGCGATCTAGCAGCTCTTGTATTATTCTGGATGGAGCTGGAGCCCATTCTTCTAAGTGAATGGTAGCCACCATTCTACTCTCTCCTTCTACTCTCTGCTTCTCTCTGAGTTCACCTTTTTTAGATTCTCCATATAAATGAGATCACGTGGTATTTGTCTTTCTATGCCTGGCTTATTTCACTTAACATAATGTCCTTCAGGTTTATCCATGTTTTTGAAAATGACACAATTTCCTTCTTTTTAAAGGCTGAATAGTATTCCATTGTGTATATATACCACAATTTCTTTATCCGTTCATCCGTTGATGAACATTCAGGTTGATTCAATACTTTGGCTATTGTAAATAATGCTACTATTGACTTGGGAGTGCAGATGTCTCTTCAGCACACTGATTTCATTTTCTTTGGATGTATACCAGCAGTGGGATTGCTGCATCATATGGTCCACTGAGCATTCTTAAGACAGAGCAATGATGGGAATGACTTCTAGAAAGGTTAACCCATCATTATTAATATCAGGGGAAGACAGGCAAAGGAGAATATTCTGGCTTCATTGAAAGAGAACTAGTTGAGGACTCCCGTAGCCACATGCAGTAAAGCAGATGATGCATCATGATGTAAATGGCAGCCAGCAGAGCTGTGCATGCAAAACCTGAAAGTTGTTTTGTTTGGAGCCTGAGATAATTAGGTGGATAAAGAACCATGGAAATCATAGTAATTGATTTTTATAAAATGTCTCCTCAAATAAACAAAACTGTATATGTGCATTAGGATTTAAACTGTATGTACACTAATACTAGCATCTTAAAGGCATATTGCTGTATGTCTACATAAACACTGTACAAGAAGGCTCATAGCAGCATTATTCTTAATAGCCCAGGACTGGAAACTACCCAAAAGTCCATCCTCAGGTGAATGGGTAACAAACTGGAGTACATCCATACAATGGAATAGCACTTTGCAACAAAAAGGAATGAAGTACAGGGTGCATGCCACAACCTGGGTGTATTTCATAGACATTATGCTGAGCAAAAGAAGCCACACAAAAGAGCACATGCTATATGATTTCATTCACGTAAAAATAAAATGCATACTAATCTATAGAGATAGAAAGCAGATCAGAAGTTGCCTGGAGGCCAGGGGTAGAAGGAGAGGCTGCAAAGGTACATGAGAATACTCTTGGGAGTGATGGAAAAGTTCTTTATGTTGATTATGGTAGCTTCAGGAGTGTATACAGCTACAAAAACTCATAAAATTGTTCACTTTAAGCCTGTGAAATTTATTATACCTAAATCATACCACAATACATTCAATTAAAGAGAAGCTAAAATTACAAATATTCTTTTACAAAAGTTATATTGTTAGAGTTGACTTATTAATTGGTGGCAACTTTTTAGATTTTAGCTCTTCTTTGATGTATTTTTAAAAGATTTCTGTGTTCCAATTCTTGCCTATCAACAACTTTTGCTTGAAAACGTAATCTAATTCCTTTAGAGAATGACTAGAAAATACACATTAATTAGTATGAACCAGGAAATCAAAAGAAATTGAATAAGAATTAAAAAATTATTTTCCCACTCACATTATCTGATTTTGTATTTTTAAATGAAAATACATTCAGAAATCCTGAATCAGAAGTTATTGTGATTATCTGATCTTTTCCTGATATTACAAAAAATTCAAATTGAATCAATAAAGTGGATTATGTTCACAGCAGTTTTTCCCCTATTAGGTATCGCTGAGTTGGCAGAAAAATCCATCACGGTTTAGCTCCAAGGAATGAAATGACAGCTGTGACACGCTTGTCACAGGAACCAGGGAAGCTGAAGAACAACAGGCAAACTTAAAAGAGCCTCTTTCACATGGAGTAGCAGTGGCTTTCCTTCTTTAAGATCATCTTTTCCTTGTCACCACTGGAGGATGAGCCAATTACAGTCATAAGCTCAACAGGAAGGGGCTCTTACAACTTTGATCATAAAGAGATTAATCACCATTCTGCTAGTGACTTTCTTTGATTTGGTCATATCAGTTATTAACTTGTAAAGTGTGAGTTTGTCATTTCTTCCTGAAATGCTGGCGGCACAGATAGGAATACAGCAGAGGAGGAGGATGGTGGCTGAGCAAGAGGGTTGTCACTTCACCACCATGAACACGTCAGACGCTTGTTTAAAGAAAAGGCAGCTTGGAAAATGTGCTTTTATGCGTTCAACTGGTACCATCCAGGACTGGAACCTTAAACCTCTTAAACATACTATTTGTAGCATCCATTATCATGCATTTAGAGTGGTGTTTTTCAGCTCTGGCTGCATTTGTGAATTACCTGGGGAGCTTTTTAAAAATATCAAGGCCAGGCCCTAGCCCCAGAGATTCTCACTTAATTGGTCTGGTATAAGGCCCAGGCAAAGGTATTTTTAAAATGCCTTTCAAATATGCAGCCAGGATGCAGCACTACCGATTTTAGAGGCAGGGTAGCTGATTTTTAAGTGCTTTAAATAAATGCAATATATAGAATTTTTTATAGTTCACATTAATTCAAGATTTTGAAATGGGCTCCAAAAGTGTATTCAGTCCAAAGATTTTTTTAAACCCTGAAAAATATAATTAAATAAATGCAAATTAAGGCAAGAGTGAGATGCCATTTTGCCACCCTGGTAAAAATTTAAAACACTGATGATATCGAGTGATGATGAGAATATGTGGAAATGGTAATGCTGATACAACACACATAGGAGTGAAAATTGGTGCCAGTTTCTTGGAGGGCAATCTAGCAATATCTACCAAGTACTGTACCAATTTGTCTAGCAACTTCACTGCTAGGAATTTACTGCAAATTTTCACCAAAATAAAAGTTTAGAAATATTTATTGCAAAAATTTTTATAATAGTGAAAAAAATGAAGAAAACTAAAGAAATTCATCATTCAGGAGACCAGTTAAGTAAATTTTGATACATTAATAAGGTTGAATACTTTGGAGACATTTTTTTAAAAAGTGTTCCTTCCTTTTATATGCTGATATCAAAAGATCTCTGAGATATATCATTAGTTAAAAAGAAGAAAAAGAAGGTGCAGAGGAGTATGTAGAATATGATCTCTTTTGTGTAAATTTAAATAAATGCACAGTTGACCCTTGAACAAAGTGAGTTTGAACTGTGCAGATCCACTTATATATGAATTTTCTTCTGCCTCTGCCACTCCTAAGCCAGCAAGACCTCCGTCTTCCCTGTCCCCACATTTCAATGTGGAGATGATGAAGACAAAGACCTTATGATACACATAATACACAAAATATGTGTTAATTGTTTATGTTATCAGTAAGGTTTCTGGTCAACAGTAGGCTATTAGTAGTTAAGTTTTGGTGGAGCCAAAATTTATACATGGATTTTTGACTTCATGGAGGTTAGCACCCCTAACCCCTGCATTGTTCAAGGGTTGACTGTATCCTCAATGTTAGCAAGTCCACCTGTGCAGTTAGCAGAGACAGCCTCAGTAATTATTCAACAGAATTTTAGAGTATATTTGCAAATCATCAAATACCAAACAATTTTGTTTTTCAGACTACTATAAGCTTTTGGGAACTTTTACTCTATTATAGAAATTATACTGAATAGCAAATGTTATGATTTAGAACATCATTATAATCTCTAACTGTTGAGGTGAGAATGTCTTTAAAAAAATTTTTTTAATTCTTCATCCTTTCAACTCTAATTTACTTTAATTTTAAATAAATGCTTACAGATGCATGGCTTTCCTTGAAGGAAATGTGTTTATCTTTGGGAAAATGGACTTTAGAAGAGGTGAGAAATTTTTATTTTTGTTTTATACCTTTCTTTACAGTTTTAATTTTCTAACCAATGACATATATCCTGGAGTTACCTGGGTGATGAGATAATATTCCATTTTTTTTATCATTTAAACTTTTTAAAGTGAGGGAACCAGGAATAAAGGTTAAAAATTAGAAAAATTAGATGATAGTATAAGTACATTTGTAAGACAAAATACATGTCTTAAGATCTATGAGACTTCTGAAGTTGGGCCTCAAATTTGGCTCTGATCTCTCTAGCAGTCAATAAAATAAGGCGAACACCATCAAATGGATTGCATAATTCATGATATCTGCAAGATAAAATGTATCTATAGGGGAAGCTCAACAATTCATGAGACATGAGTGCAATTTCTTTGGTGGATCCTCAAAAAAGAGAATACTGTGTCTAATACAGGAAAAAATACCTTCAAGAGTTACGCATAAAAAAGTGAGGAATTTTGATCTATTTTGCAGATGAGAAAACAATAATAGAGGGCTCATTTACTAGTCCTTTCTGCTCAAATAGTAGTGTTCTTAGCCACAACAAAAGATCCCTCTTCAGCTAATGTTGCTACTGACCACAGAGATCATAGATCAGATTGGCAATGCTGAGCTGTGGTACCAGACTTCCTCCTCTTACCATCCCCCTAAGCCAGACACTTTCACCACCACCCTCCCCAGAAAACAGATTCCCCTTGCTCTCATACAAACCGAAGTCTCCTGCACTGCATTCCATTGGTGGAGCCAAGGTCATGTGATGGCTGTAGATGCAAAGAAAGCTGGGAAAATGGAACAGGTCTCATAATAAGTAGGTTTCCCCCAGTGTGAGGGCAGGATATTTCCAAGATACAAGTTAGCCAGAAAAAGGCCAAACACCCACCAAGATTCCATAGCAGACCCAGGATGAGAATCCAGACCCAGGCTCTGGTCCACCCAAAGCCACTCAGAATCTATGTTTATGCTTTGCATTTTACCTCTTCCTTTGATTATAGGAAGTTAGACTTACACTTTACCTTATCTCTAATATTTTTACTAGTTCCAACACAGACCATATAAACATGTCAAATTATAGGGATTTCGAACACATCTTCTTTCTAGAGTCTCAGATGCTGACAGTCCTTTAAACAAATAAACACTGAAATGGAAATTCAACAAATAATAAAATCTGGAAACAGCCCAATACCTTTCAACTGGGGAAAGGGTAAACAAACTATGGTACAACACAGTTAAGTCCTCACTTAGGTTCTTGGAACTGCAACTTTAAGCAAAACAATGTATAACAAAACCAATTTTGCCATAGGCTAATCGATATAAACGACAGTTAAGTTCCTATAGCATATTTCTGGTCACAAAAACATCAGCAAACTTCTAAATAAAGACCAAAACACTTCTAACATTAAACATTGAAATAAGTGTTTACATTTATGCATATATTTAAGACTTTTTAAAAATTTTTTTTTTATTTCAGCGTATTATGGGGGTACAGATGTTTAGGTTACATATGTTGCCCTTGCCCCCCCAAGTCCGAGCTTCAAGTGTGTCCATCCCCTAGATGGTGTGCATTGCACTCTTTGTGTATGCATATACCTTTCCTCTCCTCCCCCCTGCCCGACATCCAATAAATGTTATTCTTACATGTGCACTTATATGTGTTGATCGGTTAATACCAATTTGATGGTGAGTCCACGTGGTGCCTGTTTTTCCATTCTTGGTATACTTCACTTAGTAGAATGTGTTCCAGTTCTTTCCAGGAGAATATAAGAGGTGCTATATCACCATTGTTTCTTAAAGCCGAATAGTACTCCATTGTATACATATACCACATTTTATTAATCCACTCATGTATTGATGGACACTTGGGTTGTTTCCACATCTTTGCAATTGTGAATTGTGCTGCTATAAACACTCAGGTGCAGGTGTCTTTTTCATAGAGTGTTCTTTTGTTCTTTTGGGTAGATGCCCAGCAATGGGATTGCTGGATCAAATGGTAATTCTACTTGCATCTCTTTAGGGTATCTCCATATCACTTTCCACAGAGGTTGCACTAGTTTGCAATCCCACCAGCAGTGTATGAGTGTTCCTATTTCTCCACATCCACGCCAAAATTTATTCTTTTGGGACTTTTTGATAAAGGCCAGTCTGACTGGAGAGAAGTGATATCTCATTGTGGTTTTGATTTGCATTTCCCTGATGATTAGAGATGTTGAGCATTTTTTCATATGTTTTTTGGCCATTATTCTATCTTCTTTTGAAAAGTTTCTGTTCATGTCCTTTGCCCACTTTTTGATAGGGTTGTTTGATTTTTTCTTGTTAATTTTCCTGAGTTCTAAGTAGATTCTAGTTATCAGCCCTTTATCAGATTTGTAGCATGCAAAAATTTTCTCCCATTCTTTAGGTTGTCTGTTTGCTCTTGTGACAGTCTCTTTGGCTGTGCAGAAGCTTTTTAATTTGATCAGGTCCCATTTATTTATTTTGGTTGTTGCTGTGATTGCCTTTGGGGTCTTCTTCAGAAATTCTTTGCCCAGGCCAATGTCTAGAAGAGTATTTCCAACATTTTCCTCTAGAATTCTAATAGTTTCACTCCTTAGGTTTAAATCTGTTACCCAGCATGAGTTAATTTTTGTGAGAGGTCAAAGGTGTGGATCCTGATTCAATCTTCTACATGTGGCTATCCAGTTTTCCCAGCACCATTTATTGAATAAGGATTCTTTTCCCCAGTGTATGTTTTTGTCTGCTTTGTCAAAGATTAGATGGCTATATGAGGATGGTTTTATATCTGGGTTCTCAGTTCTGTTCCACTGGTTAAGGGCTCTATTTTTGTGCCAGTACCAAGCTGTTTTGATTACTACAGCCTTATAATAAAGTTTGAAGTCTGGTAAATTGATACCTCCCGTTTTGTTATTATTGCCTAGAATTGTTTTTGCTATGTGGGGTGTTCTCTGGTTCCATACAAAGCGTATAATTAATTTTTCTACATCCGTGAAGAATGATGTTGGTATTTTTATAGGGATTGCATTGAATCTGTAGATCACTTTGGGTAGTATAGACATCTTAACGATGTTGATTCTGCTGACCCACAAGCATGGTATAGGTTTTCCACCTGTTTACACCCTCTGCTATTTCCTTCCTCAATGTTTCATAGTTCTCCCTGTAGGGGTCTTTTACCTCCTTAGTTAAATATATTCTTAGGTACTTTATTTTCTTTGTTGCTATTGTGAAGGGAATTGAGTCTTTGATTTGGTTCTCGGTATGACTGCTATTGGCGTATATGAAAGCCTCTGATTTGTGTGTATTGATTTTGTATCCTGAGACTTTACTGAATTCATTTATCAATTCCAGGAGCCTCTTGGTTGAATCCAAGGGGATTTCTAGATATAATATCATGTCATCAGCAAATAGTGAGAGCTCGATCTCTTTTGTTCCCATTTGTATGCTTTTAATTCCACTCTCTTGCCTGATTGCTGTGGCTAGGACTTCCAGCACTATGTTGAATAGAAGTGGGCAACCTTTTCTGAGTTCCAGTTCTAAGTGGGAATGCTTTCGATTTTTTCCCATTCAGTATGATGTTGGCTGTGGGTTTGTCATATATGGCTTGTATCATTTTTAGGTAAGCCCCATCTATGCCTATTTTGTTAAGCGTTCTTGTCATAAAAGGGTGTCGAATTTCATCGAATGCTTTTTCTGCATCTGTTGAGAGAATCATATGGTTTTTGTTTTTGCTTCTGTTTATGTGGTGAATTATGTTTATAGATTTGCATATGTTGGACCATCCCTGCACCTCTGGGATGAAGCCCACTTGGTCATGATGGATTATTTTCTTAATAAGCACCTGGATTCAGTTAGCCAGAATTTTGTTGAGAATTTTTGCATCTATATTCATAAGGGATATTGGTCTGTAGTTTTCATTTTTTGTTGCGTCCTTTCCTGGTTTTGGTATCAGGGTTATGTTGGCTTCATAAAATGTGTTGGGGAGGAATCCATCCTTCTTGATGTGGAATAATTTCTGCAGGATAATTTTTTTAAAAATAGGTAAGATAATTACTTACCCACTTATTCCAGTTTAGGATTGTAAGAAGCCTGAGCCTATCTCAGTGACACAGGGAACCAGGAGGGAACCAACCCTGGCCAGGATGCCATTCCATCGCAGGGAACCCGCATACACACACGCTCGCTCAGACAGGGGCCACTCACCTAATCTGCACATCTTTGGGATGTCAGAGGAAACCACAGTACTCAGAGAAAACCCATGCAGACATGGAGAGAAACAAGCAAACTCCACACAGACAGTGGCCTCAGCTGGGAATCAATTTTTTTTCTAATCAATGTTATAATGAAATGATGTTATTCAAGGACCTGCTGTATGCAGTGGAAAACAGAATTATTGATAACATGCATCAACATAGAAGAACCTCAAAAACATAATGCTAAGTGACACAAACTAGACTCAAAAGACCTAATACTGTATGAGTCCATTTACACAACATTCTTGCAAAGGCAAACTATAAGGACACAAAACAGATCAGTGGTTGCCAGGGGTGGCAAGGGGCACAGGGGAATTTTGAGGATGACTGAATTGTTCCACATCTTGATTGTGGTGGTGGTGAAATGACTGTGAACACTTGTCAAAACTCTCAGAATGCCACACCTAAAAAAGTGAATTGTGCTGCCTGTAAATTATACCTTAATTTTTAAAATGAAAGAAAAAATTCTATAATATCTGCATTCGCTAATTCAACAAATATTTATTGATCACCTAATATGTGCCCGACTCTCTTAAAAGGGTCATATATTTAAGCAAACTAATCCCAATGTACATAATGCATTGGAAATAATCTAAATTACTCTATGGATTCCTTAATCTTGATTTACAGCCAAAAACTCGTGAAGAACTTTAGCAGCGATGGGAAACGGCAGCACGTTGTTTCTTCCATCCATAACTGACAAACTACTGAAGTCTGGTGTGAAGACATATTGCAGCCAGTGGATTTGACACCCCCCCAAGCACTGATTTAGAAAATCATTTTTAGGTGCTAATTGGCTGTGTGAAGCTCACATTTTGGTGCAAGGAAGCCTAAAATTTCTGCTGGAAAGAACTGGGGAAGGGAGAAGTTAGAACAGTCTGAAGTAGGGGGATGGAGAAAGCAGAGTGCTGGCCAAAGGGTCAGGAGATCTCACCAGTGCCACTCCTGGCTTGGTCAAGGTCACTTTACCTTTCAGGACTCAGTTTCCTTATCCATTAAATGAATGAATTGGAAAAATGGGAAGAGCACTGACTGCAAAATGCAGAGCTCTTCCACCAGTGACATGTGTGACTTTGACAAGTCAGCTGGCCTCTCTGGGCTTTAGTTCCTTACTATATCAAATGAGAGTTTTAATGGCTGCACATTGATGTTGATGCCACTGAACTGTATACTTAAAAATGGTTATAAGGTAAATTTTATGTTATTTCTATTTTACTACAATAAAAATTTTAATAAAAAAAGAGATTTAGAGAAAACGACCTTTTGAGTAATGTAATTCAAAATTTCCTCTTACTCTTAGGATAAAGTCCAAATTCCTTAACAAAGCCACCCATAGGCTATGCAGGCCCCAGGAAAATATTTATTCTGGGGACCCTGTTTATACAAACAGTTTGAGTCATCGAAAACCAGCATGTTAGCATAATGCAGGTGGCCTAATCTCTTGTGATTAAACACAAAAAAATATTTTACTTGGCAGCAGGAAAAATCTGCTTGGTAGACCGTGATTCTGGGACCAGGGCTTGGCCCCGGAGCCCCAAGACAACCTCATAGTGTAAATTCTGGAGCTCCCTGAGAATCTGTTCAACCTCGCACCTGGGGTAGGAGATTAAAGAATACTCTGAAAGAGAGAAATAGAAAATCTCAGTCTGGGCTCTCAGTGCCCTGACCAAATGGCACTGCCATAACCAATTGGTCCAAAACAGAGGGGGACTTAGAAAATTTCGAGGTAGGCTCTCCAAAGCACAGGCCTCTGAGGCATGGGCCCAAGCAGTGGGGGCTAGGGAAAGGATAGGAACTTGCCCATGCCAAAGGGTGGTACTTCTTAATTTGGTTTATAAACCCTGAATGATCTGTCTCAAATGTGCCAAGGTACATCTGGCCTGAGACTATGGCACACACTTGTGGTTTCTCTACTCAGAACATCTCTCTCCCCCCACACCCAATACTCATTATACCATTTAGTTTACTAATCCCTATTTATCTGAGAAGTCTCAGATTAGGAAATCGCCCTTCTAGAAGTCTTCTCTGCCCCCCAGTTCTGGTTTAGGGAACCTGATAAGCTACGTTTTTAAGATGAATCTAGGATCTTGAAATCTGTCTTCTTTTTCTCTTTCCCAAATCAATTTAACAGAATATTTAAAATAAACAATAACGAAATCCCTCTGGGGTAGAATAAAATTTCTAAATCTGTTGCCTTCTTTTTAGAGGCTAGAAAGGAATGGATTAATCCTGTATCTGAGTTCTCAGAGGAGAAACCTGCATCCAGAGAGGGAAGGTTGTTATTAGTCCCTGACCAGGCTATCCTAAGCTCCTTGTGGTCTTATATAGCTTTTATTCATTCATTAATTTATTCATCCTTCCATCCTTTTGATTATTAAACAAACATTTACAGCTCTCTATTGTATTCAAGGCACTAAACTAGGTCTAGGGATTTGAGGGAGTCAAATAAGATGTGATTCCTTCAAAATGCTCATAGTATATTGGACATACTCAACTCTGAGATGTAGATAATGGTGGTATGCCAGGGACTCTCAGGGAATCCTGTGAATGTGGCTGGAGGCTTTCCTGACAATTTGCCATGGTACAATGACTGTGTCATTTATGAGCACATGAACTCAGAAAACTGTTATTAGAAGAGCACAATGCTTTCAAGAATTAGACCATTACACTGCACTAGGAATGGAAGGGAACATGAAGTTTGGAATATTCCACAGTTTTACATTAATAATGAGACAGTTTCTATGCTTATTACTTTGTAGCATTTCCTGTAAGAGAACAGAGCCCGAATGAGAAGCAAAGAATTATAATTAGAGGCCTTCACTGTCAAACACCATGAATGAACAAAACACTAAGAAAAAGTAGTGACAAGGTCATGTCTACAGGACTTGACTATAGAAAAACCTCTCGATCTGCCCCCGCAAAGAGGAGTATGGTGATCTCTAATCTCTACCCTTTGAAACAGCTTAACAGTTAAAGGATAGAAACCTCACTCACAGAGGTGCTAAGAAAGGAGTGTGAGTGGTTTCTAAGATTAAGGGGCTTTGCTGAAGGACACGCCTGACTAATGTCTAACTCTATAATTGATTTTGGACTGGCAAAGCAAAAAGAGTTTATTCTCATATTTGCTCCAAATTTGCCTAAAAGAATTCTAAAGCAATTGTTTCATGACTGATATCTCCACCTCTGTCCCATGTAAATTAATCAAGATGAATTAGCAGGCTGCCTGATGTTTCTTTAGTGCCTTCTGCCTGGGAATAAACTTTTTTTTGAGTCATTAACTCCTTTTAGAATGAGATGAAGGCTATGAGCTTCCTCTACAGAAAAATGCCCATAAGTCCATATGCATAAAAATATCCACATAATGTCAGTGGATTCAGAGACCCACTTGAAACCTATCCATGTACCCTAGGGAGTCCGTGCTCCAGGAAATATAAAAAATGTAATTTTTGCAAAAATTTAGCTGCATTGATGAGTTTCCAAAAATATTGAACAGTGGTTCTCAGACTAGAGGTTTATGGAGAAGTTCCAAGGGAGTGTTTGGAGTCAACAGCTATTGAAATGGGCACAATGGCAGTATCTGACTCTGTGGCAGTGTGAACACTATTCCCCCTAATCAGAGTGGCCATATAAAACACAGGACTCTCGGTTAAATTCTAATTTCAGATAAAACAACAAATAAAGTTTAGTATCATTATGTCCCATCTAATTTGCACAGGTATATTTGGGATATACTTATACCAAAATTATTTGTTGTTGATCTGAAATTCAAATTTAACTGGGCATCCTCCATTTTGATTAGCTAAATCTGACAACCCTACTCCTGGTCAATTCTACTTCAGTAGGATTCCCTACCTTGGACTTTGTGGTGGTCCTTTTGACAATGGTCTCTCTTCTCCCTTACCTCTAGATGTACTTTAGCTTGATCCAGCACTGATGAGGATCTAACAAGGATTGTTTATCATCACTTTCTTGCAACAGCACAGACAGAGTGAAATCATGTGTCTCTGTGTGTACATGTATTAGAAAGGGCAAAAGAGAGAAGTGATGAATCACTCAGAATGAAGCTTAAGAATTATTATTTTGAGACAAACAGCACTATTATAAAATGGAGTCTAACCTTCAGTGACTGCAGAATGGGGTATAGTAGTACAACCAGTACACAATTAAGAGAGAGAAGTAACTTCTGAAAACAAAATAGAAAAAAGAAATCCTTAAAGTTTATAGAGCCACTAACTCCTTGACAAAGGGAGTTAACTCTTTTTGAAAATCAGATGGTTTGGGAGAATTGTGAGTTGCTAATATCATACCCAGTTCTTGTTTTTCTTAAAGAATTCTAAATTCTGATTTTGGTCAAGGCAGCAATGTTTCTGGCTAAACCACACATTTCCCAACATCTCTTGTAGCTATGGCAGCCATGCAACAAGTTCTGGCCAAGGAGACATAACAAAAGATTGCTGGACATTTCTGGATAATGGTTGCTTTTCTGATAAAGGTGCTACCTCTTCCTCTTATTGCTTCTTGTTGTTCCTGTCCAAAGTGCAGAAATAAGGCCAGGGGTGGAAGTCATCTTGAGATCCTGAAGCAGCTATGAGCATGACAGCAACATGTCAAACATGTCAGATCATAAAGGTGAAGGAGTCTGGGACATTGAGAACTGTGGTGGGCACTGTGCCATACTGTCCAAGTCCCTTTCAGGGTGGAAGTTGTTGATCTCCACTGCTGGGACAGTTGATAGCTGATGTCCCTCAGCTGTCAGCCCTCTCTGGGAATTCCCTTAGCTGAAGATAGACACCCTACCCAGGTCGTGCCCCCTTCTAGCAGGCAGCCCACATCTAATGATCATGGGGTATATAGGCCAGTCCCCTTGCCCCAACACAGAAAGACTCTCAGGGCCACCTTCAGAGCTCCCCACATGATTGGATGAGATCTTTCTGTGACCATACCATAGCCCAAATCCTTTCTCTTACCCAATCCTGATGCCTTCCCTTACCCCACAGGTGATCCCAAGAGCTTTCTCCAACAAACTTCGTGCATACAGTCTCCATGGCAGAGTCTGCTTTCTGGGGAAACCCGACCTGCAACAATGACCTTGCATAGCCACTACACTGGCCTACCTTCAGATTTCTTGTTACAAGAGAAGATTAAAATAAATTTTAGATAAGCCACAGAGTTGGATTTTTCATATATCCAATCCAAAGCAATGTCTGCCCAATACAATACAGAGGGGTATTTTATATCATGAACTGTGAGTTTAAATGTCTGTATTAAGTATTGATTCACAAGACTTAGCATAGGTTGCTGAGGCAAATGTGATAATAAGTAAAACTTCTGGATTGATAAAGAAAAAAATAATTCCCATCTGATTCCTATTCTGGATTACAAGAGTAAGAAAAAAACATTCCCTAAAACCACGGAAAAGGGCAGGACCTTGACACTTCTCACTGGAAGAGCAATGAAGGATGAACTCCAAAGAGACTTGGCTAGATTGAAACACAAATATTGGCTCTATGCGAGCTGGCAGCCATCTCTGATGAAATAGATGAAGGCACATGGAGAGTTGGTCAGCATGGCTAGAGTAAACAACTCCGGCACTGGGGATTTAATGTTCAAATTTGGATCTGTGTTGCTATTGCCAGACTCTTAGACATCATTAGTTCTAGAACAGCTTGATGACTAGAGATTCCAATATTAAAAAAAAACAAAACATAAAACTAAAAAGCAAATTTAAAAATACCTTGGAATAAATAAAAAGCAAAAATGGAAGCAAATGGTTTCTCTTTCTTCCCAGTGAATGAAAAATTAGAGTAAGTCTACCCTCGACTATTACAAAATTTGAAGAAAATGAATTCTAGGTGAAATCAGCAGTGAATTCAGATCTCTTGAGACTACAGAAAGCCTGAAACTTGTACCCTGCCTAGTGTCTCTGTTGGATGCATTATACTTGTGTTGTTTAAGGAGAAGCCCATCAAATCTAAAATCAGAAAAATGATAAGGCAGTCCTGAAGGTTTACTTGATCCTCATCCATGACCATTGCATCATTACTGGTGAATTACTTTCTTCTCTTTCTGAGTTTTAAAATGAGTACAATTGACTCTTTTAAATAAGACAGTCAATGGCTTGAAAATGAGAAATGTGTACTTGCTCCATCCAGCTTTGACTCCAAGGATATTTCCCAAAGTAATTTAAATCAATGACTTCTCAGACATTTGCTTATCTTGAGACTAGGGCAGTGACAGAAGTATGTCTGCCCTGTCATGAAAGTCTTAGCAAAAGCAGAAATTCAAGTTTTCATTTGTGCAAATGGAATTTTTAGCATTGTTTCCTTTCCCATTTGTCTGCTTTATACAGACCTGCACTACATTGAAAACGGCCATGTTTGGCACAGTGACTGCAGTCCTTCCTTTAATTTATTGTAGTTATAAAATAAACAGTACAAGCCACATTATAGTCAGGTCAATGGATTGATCCAGAGACTTCCGAGGATCATTCAAGAGCAGGGAGAAAGGAGATTGCTGAAAATGTAGAGGTTTGTGGAATTCTCTTAAATCTAGTGTTCCGAAGCATGGGGCATCTTCCCTCTTGGGATATGTAGCCTCCTAAGCAGAATCCAGATATTATTCATGGCAATAATGTACCCTGCTAAAAAAAATTATACTTCCCAGATTACCTCGAACCTAGCGGTGATCATGTGATATGGTTCTGAGAAGGTGTTTGGGAGACTTTAGGAAGGATCAAAAGGAGTTGACCCTTTTAGGCAAGGGCCATATCTGATTTGCAGATGTGGTTTTTTTGGGCCCATAGACATATTCTCTTAAACAACTGGATAAATTCCCATTAAAAAATCTGGATTTCTGGATTTCTTCAAAAATCATGAGATGTAACTGCTCTTACACTCCCATGTTGCAACAACAGAGTACAATTCAGTAACAACACAGTCCCTGCTTCTTCCTGTTGTGTGTCCTAGCCTGCTTCACTCCTAGCTTCACCAGCCTCACCATGCACGCACTGGTATTGTACACCCTGCCTTAAACCACAGGCTGTATCTCTCTCACTCTTTTATCCTTTCCTGTGTTGTTTGCCACATTTTACCTGCCTGAGCCTCAGCCCTGGGTGACAGAAGTGTTCCAAAACTCACATGGTTATCAGGGTTGTCTAAATTACCACACCCAGGGAGGGCATTCTCAAAGCTGGAGCATGTGTAACAAATGGGATTATTAGTCATTACCTTTAATATTTTTGGTTACTGGTCCTAAAGTTGGATCACAGGGCACATTTCAGGATGAAGTGGAATATATGAAGTCTAAAGGTCTTAGATTGCTGGTCTGATTTTCAGAGTTAGAACTGTTTTATGAGGCAAAACTCAAGGAATGCTTACCACATGCTTTTGTCCAAGACAGCAATATGGGGCATGTGATGGGAGGTGGGTGGTCCTCACTTCTGTGTTATAGGTTAATTCTTCTTTTCATTTTAAATAATTTATGGTTTTATCATTTACCTACTTGACAAAATATATTTTCATTATCTTTATTTTCCTTACATCATTCTTGGAGGTTATGAGGACCACAAATCATGCTTATCAAATGAAGTAGCATTTTCTTCATAAACCTCCCTAAATTCAATTTTCAAAGGACCTCCACCTCCTGCATTCTAGGTTTTGGAATTGAGTGATCAATCTATCTGTACTGTTCCTGATGTTGGAGATAATGATTGTCCCAATTCTTAGCTTTTACCATTCTGAAAAGAGAAAACCTTCCACTCCCTCTCATTTGGCCTTAGAGGGTAGCCTTCTCTCCAGTGGAACTCTTGCTTTCCATCGGCCTAGATGCCCTTCCTGGAACTTTTTCGAGGGCCACTGTAGCTTTCTTGAATTTGAATAACCATAGGCACACAAAGTTTTATTAGAAATAATATATATTTCTTTTGAATTATGTTCACTATCTGGCTGACCATTTAAGCTATAGTATGATACTGGACTGGCATCTTGGAATGACTTCCAGTCCCACCTTTGGCCATAAGCAATTATAGAGAGCAATTACTTTTATATATAGATTTTTTTATTATTTATTATTTTTATATTGTTTTTTAGTTTTTCATTTAAACACTGTATCATTGACATAGTATAGTGATTCTAAGGTGTGGTCCTCAGGCAAAAGCATTCACATCACCCCAGACCTGCTGGATCAGAAACTCTACAGAAAGGGCCCAGTGATTTTGCTTTTACAAGCCATCCAGGTGATTCTGATGTACACTCAAGTTTGAAACCCAGTGACATGGTATTTTGTAAGTGATTATGAGATACAGTGATTTTAAAAAGTCATAGAAAAGGAAATTTACACTTAGAATTAGAAAAATTAAAATGTAAAAGGAATGGAACATCAAGAATATCACATTGGTTTTTTGTCATCAATGGCTGTTGGATATATGGCTATTTATACAATCAGTGGCAATGTGGACAAGGGGTCAGTTATTTACATTTGAAGTAGTACTATCTAAGTTTGATGATCTTTCTAAAATTAGCAAGGGGGGAATAAAAAAACAGGAGAATGGAGAAGTGAACTTAACCTGAGAAGAAATTTAAACATTTACACATGCACATATTGACAGAGAGAACACAGAGCCCTGAAAGGAAAGGAAATGTAAAGGAATATTAATGATAGCTAGTACTAATAGGTAGTGGGAATTCTCCAGTTTAGAGGAGAATCAGCACAGATGCCCACAGAAGTGGAAGGAGGATTCTGAGGGTGAGTGCTTTTCCTCATTTGACAGATAATGATTGAGCCCCTGCTCTGCACCAGACATTGTTCTAGGGGCCAGGATACGATGATGGGCAAGACAGAAATGGTCCTGGCCCTCACAGAACTGAGCCTGGTGGAGGTCAGGAACCACTCAACAGCCAATTGCAATTTAGTGTGATGGAAGCCGTGTTGGGGGAAGGGCAAGGCAGCCATGGGAGCTCAGAGAAGAGATGCTGAATACTGAACCCAGACTTGGGAGGTGGGAATGTTGGTAACAGCCACTGTTACCAACCGGATGTTTGGAACAGAATATTGTATATTCTGTCAAATATTGAATATTGTATTAATATTAAAGAAGCAAACTGAGAGAAACTGGTAAAGCACTTCTCTGAGGTGTGAAGCATTATTAGTCTCAATTTGGGATTTTAATAGAAAATGTGTGTGCTATGAGGGCAGGCAATAGAGGAGAGGGATCTTGGACTATGGAAATCCCAATCTTTGGCAGAAGCACAGGACTGGGTCTAGAGCCCTCTTTGAAACCAAAACTCTAACCTTAGGAAGGACAGTCAATCAAAACATTGGGGAGTGGGCTCTAGCCAAGAGAAAATGAATCTTCTTTGAAAAAAAATCTCTGAAAACAGAAGACCTGAATACTCTTTCTAACGGAATGGCTTTAGCTGCTTCAAGATTCTCTCAGGAGGAGTTCTTAAGCACAAATAGCTATAGGAATATATGAGGGCCATGTTTTGTGGCCCCTTGTTAGTAGAAACTTTTGTGACAGGGCTGTTGCTGACATAGCTGATAGACTTCCAGGTGGGAGATCAGTACAAAAAAGAAAGAAAATAAGCGGAGAAGGCAGACAGCCTAGAATTATTTTATTTTAATTCTTTGGTTTTTGTATTTTTATTTATTTACTGAAAAATCTATTTTAAATCAGGTAACATTAATTGAATGATCACTATGTACTGTGCTTTCAGTATCTTTTAAAACTGCAGTTTTAAGTGTAATTGGTGAATAAACTCACAAATGATAGTTAATGTCAAGAGATATAAGAAAAAATAGAAAGAACACGGCCACATATAACTCTTATCAGGTCCGGTCAAATAGCCAGTTCATTAATTTTAAGTTGAGTGAAGTCATGGAGCCTATAATTGAGGTTAAAATCATTGAACATTTAAACAAAAGCCTCACTCTAGCCAAGGCAACAGAGTGAGACTCTGTCTCAAAAATATAAAATAAACAAAAGTAATCTTTGTGATTGTCTTTCTTCAGGTCCCTCTGAACGCCTTCGTGGAAATGTAGGTCAGCTACTCATCTGTAGATACAAGTCACCTGTTTGAGTCAGCAGGGTCCCCATCTCTCAGTCCTGATGGTTTGTCCACATGGATTTTGTTCAGCCTTGTGAAGTATTCTGAGAACTGGTACATGGTCACTAAAGTAATTCTAACTTGTCCATCTTTGGGGATTCATAGGAAAGCAAGTCTCTATATTATTTTTTCAACATCTTAATTTGGAGCAAATAATTCAGCCTGTGAAATATGCCCGTCTCTATTTTTGAGCAAATCCTTTATCCCACCAAAATCAAAGTATTCCACTTATTCTTTGAGTGACTTCTTCTCTCTGACTTATTAAAATGATCTCCGTTTATGGGTTTTGAAGACATTTTTAAGGTGCTTTCAAAGTCTTTTTTGTTGTAGTTATTATTCTCTTCATTTATAATTGATTGGATTTATTCTTTTCACATGAACTACCAGTTTAGGGGGATATGTCCTCTTTTTGTCTGATAATTTATATGGCTCCAGCAGTTCTCTTTTTACCTCCTATCTGTAATGCTTGTTGGTTTTTTCCGTCAGTATATGGAAAACAAACAACAACAAAAAAGTATGTAGACTTCTCTTGTGGGCTATTGATTTTTTGAAGTCCTTCATTTCAATTGTCTCCTAAACAGAGTCTATATTTATCACATTTCCCTTTTTAAAAAATCTAAAGTGTATGTAATTTGTTTCTCAGTTTTCTCCTGTCCCATGAGGATGTAGAATTTAATTATGTTATTAGTTTTACTTAGTAGTTTACCCACAGCAATCTCTTGGCTCCATTCCTGATCCTGTTTAGGATGAAAGTTCCCTCTACTTACTTTCCCTGTGGGATTTAGAAAGCAGTCTTCAATTTACACCCACTAAACGCCCCTCCTCCCGCAGCTCTCCTCCTGATTGAGCAGTCAGCTACTCTGTGTTTGGATAATAAGGCCTTTCATTATCATCATCTGGACAGATTATGTTCAGCTTTTCTAATTCCATTTAACATTTTATGTTACCATTCCTCTCAGGTAATCTATAATATATGTATTTCTGGATGGAGAAATTTTGACATAAACTGTTTTAACAATTGAAAAGTTGTTAAAAGTTATAACACAAATGGATCCTGCGACATCCCTTCCACACATACTTTTTGAGTGTTTGCCAGGTACCAGTTCTAGACCCTGGCGTTAAGCAGGGACCAGAACCAAGGTTCACATGCTTATATTCTAAAGGGTAGGGAGACAACAAAGAAATAATTCATCAGATGTTGATGAGAGGTAAGGGGAAAACGGTGGGATAATAGTTCAGAGCGGCCCTTCTCTGTTCCAGCAGAGAAGCAAACTCTCATGCCCTAGGCTGCCCTTTGCACAGAATGAATTAACTTCTCTCCTATGCAGCTAGAATGACAGCAGCTGTGTGTCATCCTTGGGAGACTCCAGAATGCAGTCACCGAAGCCATTTTTTGTAAGGCTTAATTTTCTGAAGGAACCCTATGAGAAAGGCTGAGTTAGAGAACAAGAGCTGTGGGAGGGAGTGCTACTTTGGATCATTTGACTAGGGAAAGGCCTCACAAGAGAATTCTCTGATCAGAGACCTGAATTTAGTATGGGAGGGAGGGCCTTGCAGATGCAAGGTGGTGGGGGTGTGGGGGCAGAGTGTTCTAGTCGGAGACAAGAGTAGACTCGATATAGTTGATAAACAGTTAAGAAGGCCAACGTGGCTGGAGCTGAATTATCAAGGGGCAGAGAGGTGGCTGGTGAGGGGTGGAAATGGTGCAGAGAAACATACCAGAGACATTTCAGCTAAAGCCAATTCAGTGGAGATTTACAGAGCTCTAGCTATGTGTCATGGTTTGGGGGGTTTCAAAGATGGATGAATCATGATCTCTATCCTCATGCAATTTACAATATACAGTATATAACATACTTAGCCTAAGTATAGTAATGATAAATGCTACACCTTAATAATAAGCAAAGGGTGGCTGTAATTGAGTTCTCCCAGAAGCAAACCCTGAGCCAAGCACTCAGGTGCAAGTGATTTATAAAGAAAATGCTCCCAGGAGGAACTCATAGAGTCAAGCAGGGGTGGGATTTCAAGCAACAGACTCAGCCTGATCATGCAGGGAGCTTTGTAGTATAAGCAACATCTCAAAGTTTGTCACACTTTGAAGGAAAGGAGCTGGGTTTTTGCACATGTACACCTGTTAATCGTTGGCTCTGGGCTGCCCAACAGGGTGGTGTACTCTCTTAGGCATTTTTGGTTCTCCATACAGGTGAAGTTGTGCCAGTGTCAAAGGTAATCCTCTGAAGATCATGGCCAAGGGAGCAGAGGCTAGAAAATGGGTGCACAGAGCTGGTAAAAGGGACACGAGGAGATCTTGGTGGGGCACCACTGGTGCCACCCTCAGGCTGACAGAGATTTTCAGCCTGGAGCATAGTACTTGGAGGACAGGCAGAGATAATAAACTTTCTCTAGGTGGAAACCCTGCCTGTTTGCTTGGCCCTGTATCCTTAGCATCTAGTCTGGTTCACACCACAGAGAATCCCAGAGATGTTTCTGAGTGGGAGTGGATGCATACACAAAAGACATCCCAGGTCTAGGACTTAGTCATGAGAATTTTGGGGAATCATTTGGTAGAATCCATGTGCCCCAATATTACATCTTTGCAGGGGATGCTAAGCTCTTCTCATAGGAATGGCAAGCTGGTAGGAATATGGCTCAGAAATACATGAGATACAGTCATAAAAAGGGCATATAAACTTGAGTGTGAGCAAGTGATAATGCATTTAAGGGACAAAAGACCAAACTACTTAGAATATGGTGTTTTATTAAAAAATTATAAAGAAAAAAAATCAGTGAAAATCTTTCAGATTTCAAGAAAATATTTAGGGTTGACAGAGGCTAGTTTTTTATGACTTGGTTTTGGACTGAGAGAAATATTTAATTATAGAAAACTTGCTTAAATGCAGAAAAGAACTGGCATAGGTGAATGGCATTAGGATGAACTTTAAATCAGAGCTGTCAGGCACCAGGGATCTCAAGGAGTTTCCCCTGGGGAGCCCATTCTGATTGGTTGAAGTGGGATGCCAGGAACAGTGCGTTCAGGAGTCTGAGCCACATCTGCGTTTAGGAGAATAATATTAATAATAGCTAAAATTTATTTAGCACTGTCTACATGCCAAACACTGCTTTAGCTCATTAAAAACTGTAAGAAACAAATACAGTAGTCCCCTCTTATCTGCAATTTCTTTCTGCAGTTTCAGTTACCCACAGTACAGTATAAGACATTGAAAGACAAAGAGCCCACAGTCACATAATTTATTACTACATATTGTTACAATTGTTCTATTTTATTTGTTATTGTTGTTAATCTCTTACTGCACCTAATTTATAAATTAAACTTTATAATATGTATGTATAAGAAAAAGTGTGGTATATATAAGATTTGGTACTGTGGTTTCAGGCATGTGGAATGCATCCCCTGAGGATAAGGGGGATTACTATGCTCATATTGCCATTATTTCCACTTTAAAGATGAGATAACTGTGCAAATCATTTATCTAGTATCTTCCAAGGTCCAAATTGTCTGGGTTTACACAGCTGGTAGGTGGAGGGGCTGGGATTTTAACCCAGATCATATAACCTTAGATTTTATTTATATTAACTCTAATGGAGTTGAATACCATGATTGATTATTTGCCATATGTACAGGTGGATGGAAGAATGGCATATCATGCATTTTCCATCCTCGAATACTACTCTTTTCCCCATTTTTCAGTCATTTTTCTCCTTCCCCTCTCACACTCAAATTAAAGTACTTTCTCTTCCCCATGTTCTGTGTTCTTATGCTTTTGTATGGGCTGTTCCCTAGGCCTGGAACACCCTTCCTTTTGCCATTTGCTGGTGTCTTAGACTATTTGGACTTCTATAACCAAGTACCATAGACGGGATGGTTTACGAACAACAGAAATTTATTTCTCACAAGTCTGGAGGCTGGAGATCAGGGTGCAGCATGATTAGGTTCTAGTGAGGGCCCTCTTCTGGGTTGCAGATTGCTGACTTCTTGTTGTATCCTTAATGGTTTACGTGACAGAGAGCAGAGAGCAGAAGCAAGTCTCTGGTGACTTTAATAAACGTAGGGGCTGGGCCTAGAAGAAAGGAAGGATGGATGGATGGATGGATGGAAAGAATGTAAGCAAGGTGAATGAAGGATCAGGCGAAAATGCCTGCCCCAAGCTGCTTGTTTGCTGTGTGCAAAGGTCAGCTGAAAACAGCTGACCTGTATGGAAGTTGTTAAAGAAATTAGCAAATGGCCCTGACCCTTTGCACGTGTCCTTGGAAATAAATACAGGGAGGAAGTTGGCTCGGGAGGCCATTTTCTCCTTTAGATTTTGGTCTCTCTCCTTCTCTCTATAATACTATGTGTTTCAAGTAATTATTCATTCTTTCGCTACCGAGCTCAGGAGTGAAAAAGCAGCCACAACAAATAAGGATACTAATCCCATTTGTGAGGGCTTTATCCTTATGGCCTTATCTAATCCTAATTACCTCCCCCAAATGTCCCACTTCCTAACACCATCACATTTGGGGGGAGGGTCAACATACATTTGGAGGGAACACAAATCAGTCTATAACAGCTGGTTAACTCTTAAAAGTTCTTTGGAATTCAGCTCAGGCATCACTTCTTGCAGAAAGCATTCCCTTATTTCATCAGTCAGAATTGGTGCTCCTCCTGTATGCTTTCTTTCAATGTTACGTGCCTCACTTGTAACACAAAACTTTTTATTTTGAATTGTGATAGCCTCTCATTATAAAATGAGCTAAAAGACAGGGGTCAGGTAGTGTGTTTGTTGAATGAATGCGATCTGATTCTTCACCTCATTGCTGTTCCAAATTGTGGGAAGCCTGCACCGCCATTACAAGATGGCGCCCACATCCTGGGGTACGCCCCTCTCCGGTGCGGGTAAACAAGCCAGTGCGCATGCTCGTTGCTGACTCATTGCCTTGCGTAGCCCAACCTATATAAGCCTGCACCCTTCCGCTTTCGGCGTCTTCCGCATAATGTAAGTTGTAAGGAGCCTCAATAAAGC